>CM069449.1:52924335-52979834 GCA_035610835.1 Ophiura sarsii
CTTAATAATGGGCAACATACAGTGTCTACAGAAACTAACACTTTTCGGAGATCACCGCCCATGTTTGTGATAGTCTTTAATTGTCACAAAACAATGCTATTCTGAGGCTCAAACTGAAAATTCCAGTCTGAGTCAGTTGACTTATCCAACCTGAGTCAATTGACTCAGTAAAATGTCCAAGTGTTTCAGTACACGGACAAACCCAATGACTCATTCTAGTGAGTCAATGGACTCAAATAAATGCATCAAATGACTCGAATAAATGCATCAAATGACTCAATTGGATCCACCACTGAGTAACTTGACTCATTCAAATGAGTCAGGTGTTCAATGCATGTTTCACTTGACTCATTACTAGTGCATCATATTATGACTCATTTAAAGTATTAATGAGTCATTTGACTCATTGCTGGTCCATCATATGACTCATTTAAAGCATTACTGAGTCAATTGACTCATTAGTGATGAGTCATTTGACTCAGTAAATCGTTGTCTCAGTACACGGACAAACATAAGATTCATCAAAATGAGTCAATTGACTCAGTTAATATTTTCTGTGCTGGAGCAAGGGATTGCTTCAAATTTGGTATCATTGTAAAGATAAACACATCGGCTGTACATGGATATATAACACTTAAGGTGTTTGGAGCACATAAGAACCTATTGAAATTTTTTGCTAAGATTGCGTATAAATGAAGTTCCATCGATGTGCAACTCATTTCTAAAATAAAAAATAGGGGTCACCGACTTCGTTTTCCCACGAGAATGATTATAAAAAACACTTTTTTCGAGCAAATTAATATAGAGGTCTATGGGAAATACGGATTTTTGTACACGTTTTGCTTCATAGCAAAAAAACTAGATTGAAATGTTATGCCGGATTTTTTTAAAAAGATGCGCAAGTATATGGCCTTTTCATTTCTTAAATAAAAAATGGGGTCACCGACTTACTTTTTCCACAATTTAACGAAAAGTGTCCTTTTTTTAGTGTTCAAAAAAGTGCTGCCGTGGAATATCGCGTATGACGCGAAAGAAAAGGCGCTTCATTGCCTGCGTATTTATTTGTACGCGTGTTCAGACAAACGCCCACCCACCGCGCGCACCCACCCACCCACTACATACACACACACTCCCTATTAATTCATGACAATGATAATAGCGTAACCTTACCGGGGGCGCTTGGGTATCTCCCTCCCAAAAAAATAATAAAGGTGATCCACCTTATTTTTTAGGTGTCAATCCGTCAGTGCTAATGAACGGGTATCCTAATAATAAGATGCAATGTTCCACGTCACGGTCATGTTCATCTGACCCGTTTATAAGCTGCTGTGTAAAAAGGATGTGTTTGATTGATTGTTATATAAGGGAGTGTTCAGAAATGTGGTAGGGGAGGGGAGGGGGAAACTTGCATTTGATCAGTGTCTTACCCTCTACCCCCTTTACAAACCGGAAAAATCCCCCTCCCATTAGTGCAAGACTTTTATGCCCCACTCGGTTCAGATTTGTATCATAGGCGTAAATCCCGGAGTGAAGAAGGGGGTGGGTGAATCGTTGGATCATTAGGAACAAAGTCACTAGCAAATACTATTCAACAAGTGAACTTGATTGTTTACATTTAGCCCAAGATCACAACGTGGCGTATCCAGGGAGAGCATCATGTCATGCCCCCCCCCCCCCCCACCAAAGAGTAAAAAAGAAAAGAAAAAAGGAGGACGAGGAGAAGAAGGAGGAGGAGGGGGGGGGGGGGGTAAGTACCAGAGTAAGGATCATAGGCGCAGGCGGCGCAGATGTGGGAGGGGGTGAGGTGGGACATTCAAATTCTATTTGAACATTAGAACATGATTGTTTGCTCAAATCCAAAACTTCAAAGATTGATGCTTTATAATGTTTCAACCTGTATACAAAAAATGTGCGCGATATACGCGCATAAATGTTCAGGTTATTTTAACTAAAATGGTCCAGAAAAAAGTTCCTGAAGCCATATATTGTTCAGCTTGAAAATAATGAAACATTAAAACTATTTCGCAAGTGCGTAGAAATTGGCAATTTTAAATGTTAACACTAAATGCCATGATGTTTGTTTGTTTGTTTGTTTGTTTAAACGGTTTGTCGTCCTGAAGGGACCAGGCTCAAGCAAAATGCTCGGGCCAGGCTTAAAAAGCCTATAAGCATGCTGGCTGAATGAAATGATGTGATTTGGCCAAACCTTTGTGACCCTCCTTGAGTACTCAACACTTTTTGCCCCCCCCCCCTTCGGCAAACTCAAGCTGTTTAGCCACCCCCCCCCCCCCCCCCCCCACCTCCCCACACCCCACCAACCCACCCACCCACCCACCCAACGTATTTTTGAATATTCTCTAAGGATAGGCCTACATACGTTTGATCAACTGCACAAAAATGTTAAATCCTTTTTAGGTTTACCCAATAGAAATACGTCTATCTGTACGGGCGGAATCAATGACATACCTTATATAAAATAAAATACCATACAAACGCAAAGTTAAACCCATCTGGTCTTGCTCAAATGGGACTTTAGTGCGTACAAATACAATGTTTAAAGATGTTCTGATCGCGGGGCCGATTTTCAACTTGATGTTTTCTATTTTGCATGAAAGGTCATCCTTAAAATTGTTGCATTCCAAAGTTTGAGTTGCCTAACTCCAATGGTTCTTATTTTAGAAGCGCAAGGTCACAGGAAATTTTCCCATTGAGTAGGGGAGAGCGGGGCTAGCCCGCCCTCTAATTTTCAGGCTTGCTTAGCGGACTCATTTTACAAGTTAGAAAGCTATCCTATTTCCAAATGAAAGCTACGTTTCTTAGCTACATACACCCCCATATCAGCAATCTAGAACTTTTAGTAAGTGCAGGAGTAAGGAAAATAACCAACAGGGCGAACTAACCCCACACTACTCACGCCGGGGCAGGTTAGGCAAAGCCCTTACCTTTTGAATGACTATAAAAGTTAGTACCATCGCTGTGATGTCTTTAGATTAATGCAACATTTTTAATGACAAATAATTTAACTTCCATTATCATGATTATTCAAAAACAATTAGGCCTATTCCAGATAACTCCTTATTTGAGATGTATCCGGAAATCCTTATTTGAGATGTATGCGGGTCTGAAGTTTTAATAGTTACTTTGCTATGACCGGTGCAAACAAATTACACCAGTCTGATACTTTTTCATCAGTCATGTGATGAGAAACACGTGGTGGGGACTCGCCCCGAGGGCGGACTAGCCCGTTCTCCCCTAGTGCATAAACTGGCGGGTGGTTAACATGCACATTTTGCAGTAATTCACCACATTTTAGCCTATAATTTCTAAATTTGACCGGGAAGGACAGCTCAAACTACCTGGCTAAAAAGAGGTGAAGAAAAGGAAAGAAAAGGAATGGAGGAGAGAAAAAGGGGGAAGAAATGGAAAAGGGCCCATGTTTTTTTTAAAAACCTGCAAATGAAATTCCAATTTATTTGGTTTTCAAAATTGAATGTATAATGAAAGGGCTTCATAGCAGTATAAATAGATAAATGGAATTTCGGCGCATGATTTAATGATATAAAATAATAATAATAGGCCTAATAATAACCTTAGTTAATCAAAATGAATGACCCTGGGATTTTCAAATGTCTCTAAATTATAAAGGTTTATGAAAGTTTATCTGTAATGTCATACCACATTGATTAGTTATAACTGTTTACTCCGCAAAGTGTGACAATATACTTTGCAAAACAAGACTAACCCGTGGTTCTTCCATATCATTTTCTCTATAATAATTGCCAGCCGAAGCCCTTCACGCTCTCTTCTCGAGAAGTATAATTGCAGATTCTGATAGTGATAGGTCGGCAATAGGCTATAATTATCCAACATCTGCTGAGCATGCTGAGAGGAGGGTACTGCATTATTCTGTGCTGTGTGTGCTATCGTCCCGGCACTCGTCTCCTATATTGACTCTTTTATTACTTACTCCCTGACGACAGAATAGTCCGCTAAAACGGATAATTTTCGGCCGGTATCCTTCATTTTGAAGATTCCGCACAAATGTTTTAACGTTACACGCTTATACGCGAGCAATCTTGCGCGTGGTCAATTTGAAATATGCGCGCGTCTCACAGTTCACGCAATCGTGAATTTAACGCACGCGTAGTGAAAAGAATGTCGCTTTCAAGATTTCGACAACATTTCAGCTGAAAGACAGCGCGTATTGAGGCGCGTGCACCAAACCCCTTAATGAACATATCCCACGATATTTGAAAATCTTGTGCTAGAAAAAATATTCCAAACTTTGTTTGAGCAGTTTATTATTCATTTTTTCCGAGCCGAACACATCGCTGCTGTCATGGTAATCGTAGGCTATGGGTTGGAGTTTGATATACTGTCCCTGGTTTGATCAAGGGCCAATTCAATACCAACGAAATTTTACATTTAAAGGCATATTATGTGATCTTTTCCAGAGAGCGCCCTCTATTCACGATTTTTGTTAGAAAGTAGATTGCAAATATAAACTGTCGTGTTATCCCGACAGTTTATTTTCACTCTATAAAACCTGAGACTAGGTATTTTAGTCTCAGATAAAACCATGATTAAGTAAAACCAAGTAATTAAGAATCGTATCGCCCTGTAACTTGGAATGTATGTACAATTTATGATCAGAAATATAAATCTGCAAGAAAATCTACTCTCAATTTTTTTTTCGATGTTGAGGGCGTTCCCTGGAAAGATCACATAATAACAGCCTTTAATCTGATTTACAAAATTTACTTTTCGCTTCGCTATCGAAGTGATTATAACCCCGTTGTGATGGTTCACGCCATAGACTTTGTGGCGATCATTTCGATCGGGGGTTCAGTACTCAAAAGTTTGATCCAGTTGACAGTGATAATCGGATTACACATAACACTTCGATGCTGAATACCGTCATGACCGTGTTGCACACTTTGGAATACACAAAACGTGTTACGTAATAACATGGCAGGTAATTACCTGACATGGTAATAATTATACCGTGGCAACATTTCACAGATTTAGGGATTGGCTTGGATTGGCTTGGTTTGATGATGGAATTAGTAGATACTATTTCTATGGTTTGATCAAACCAATTCAATACCAGCGAAATTGTACATTGCCCACCAAATGTGTTACGTAATACTTTACCCTGGCAACATTTCACAGATTTAGGGATTGGCTTGGATTGGCTTGGTCTGCTGGGACATTGCGAAGAGTTAGCGCTAATAAACGCTAAGTTTCAATCGGTCAGTTTTTAATCCCCCCTGTTTCTACTCGGGAAAGGTTACCCCTAAGTTTATCGATCCTAGTAGATGGGCCACAACATTTGACCTTTTGTAAAACCAAACAATGCCACCGCATCTGAAAAAGATTGCATCACAATAATAATGTATAACCCAGCGTGACACGGTTCACGGCGCAAACTGCTAAGAATCACCTTTCTGTTTCTACTGGGTTTATTGCCGATTATTGCCGATTATTGCTGGTTCCAAACCTGCTTTGTGAAGGTTTTTGGGATTACCAAAAATACCGATTATTGGCCGGTTGTGCCTGTTTCTACTGGGCAAACTTAGCGTTTATTAGCGGTAACTTGCCCAGCAGAAACACGCTCTATGGTTTAATCAAACCAATTCAATACCAGCGAAATTTTACATTTAATCCGATTTGCCCACCAAATGTGTTACGTAATAATTACCCTGGTAACATTTCACAGATTTAGGGGTTATCTTGGATTTTGGTAAATCTCAAATACGTTTACATTCCAAAAAAACCCTATATTAAATGGAACGGCAATGCTTTGCTACACGTCCCGTAACCAAAGTGCGCATGCTCAAACAAATTAAAATGCGTAGTATTAGAAGTAGTACCCCGGAGTAGTACACGGTTTATTCCATACGGGACGTCTAACAAGATATAGCCAATGAAACAATAGAATACTATACTATACAAAACGATAAATAATCTCTACAACTAAATGTATTTACAATTATAATGATTAAAATAAAATTTCAAGCCGTGGGAGGATTCGAACCAATGCCCTACAGTTTAGTAGTCCGATGCTCTACCGTTGAGCTAACTGTGCGCTATGTGAATTCAGCAAGCAAAAAAAGTTTTAACATACCACTTCAGAGGTTTAAAATGCTTTATATTTCTTTATTTTTGCGGTTTTAAGATAGCGTTCAAAATACAAAAGTTGTGTATTTTCTGTAATAGAATGTTATTCTGATTTAAATGTAACGAATAACACTACTTTTTGAAACAATTCTAGATATAATTATATTTCGTTTGTACACGCATCACTTGAGAGGGACACGCCCCTTTACAATGATTGAATGGAGATAAGAAAGACCCCCTCATTTTTAAAAGAACAGCAAGATCGTTAGTAGGCGCTATTTGATATTTTGAGTAAAGGACAAGATCGTTAGTGGGCGCTATTTGATATTTTGAGTAGAGGACAAGATCGTTAGTGGGCGCTATTTGATATTTTGAGTAGAGGACATCGGGTAAGCTTTAAGAATACCCTACCATTTTATTCCTCACTGTGTAAGTGTATGGGTTGAAGACATGCAGTGGTAGGGTATACTAAAGGAGCTCCCGAAACACCATTGAATGCATATACACACACTTTTGTGAATATAAATACCGTAATGTCAGGTAACATAGGTGTGGTAAAGATAAACCGTTGCTTGCCCTCAATAGTAGGGCGAGCACGGGAGCTGGTTTAGGGTTCCAGCAATGATTCGTCCCCTACCGACAACAAATAAATTATAACACCTTTTATTTTTTTCTGCTGCAACTTTGTAAATTTACCTAAATCTAGTAAAGATTTTGTCATATCCTATATTCCTGGCAGCAGAACAAATTATGTGATAGAGCGCCCCCAGATTCCAGACATTAAATTAGGAATTAGGAATATCAACCGGCATATTAATGCGCGCGAATCTTGTTTTGTTTAGGACCCGTGCTTTTAAAACTCGCGTTATAAAGGTCAATAAGGCATATTGGACAGTGTTGTGGTCATAACTGAGATTAAAGTCATTACGCTGTTCCCTCAAGCATGTATCGAGAGTCCAGTCCCGTCGACCATTGCTTTCGTCACTCTATATAACATACACATGCAGATGTAAATAGTAACTCGTAGTAATTATGGTGTCATACAAACACTAAATCGACAACAAAAAGCTGGGCAAAACCGGACTTTCATCGGGTCATCTCGATTGTATTGCGATCATTTTATGAAGCCGTGCGCAAAAAAATGTATAGACAAAGGTGACACGTTAAAGGTAGATGTTCCGATTTTCAACTTGGAAGTTTTCTATTCTACATGAAAGGTCATCCTTAAAAAAGTCGTGTTCCAAAGTTTGAGTTGCATAGCTCTAATGGTTCTTATTTTAGACGCACAATATGCTGTGAACTGTACCTATTGAGTAGTACACAAACTATATCGGTGGTTACCACCATTCGCGGTAATTCGACGTTATTTCATCGATTTCTCCGTAATTATACCGATTTAGGCCGTCAAATTTCAGTATGATGATGAGAAAAATACGAGCTTTCATATGATATGAAAATCTCCGTATGTTTGAAATAATTCTGTGTTACGAAAATGTGATCGGGTCATCTACCTTTAACCTTGGACATGGCGATAGAAATGGGTCAGAAAAGGATAGGTAAGGATAAGAAAGGTTATAAAGGGGAGGATAGGAGACGAAATGAAAGGATAGGAAAGGATAAAGGATGAGAAAGGATAGGAAAGGATGGGAAAGAATAGGAAATGATAGGAAAGAGTAGTTAGGTAAGTGGGGGTTCTGGATCATCTACCTTATATACCACCTCATCAGTAATTACTACTAATACCCTCGATTTGCTCTCTCTCAGCTTGGATTTTTTTCTTTTTCTTGTATACCAGGTACCCAGTAATTTATAACTATAAATCCAAACTGAAAGAGAGCAAATCGAGGGTATTGGTAGTAATTACTGGTGCCGTGGTATACAAGGTAGATGATCCAGAACTAACTACTGCAAATACAACAAAGGGAATTTTGAGATTTCTTTTTTGGTATGATTTTTGTAGTTTTAAAATTGGTTAAGATATTTAAAACTAAATTTATTACATTTTATGTAAATAAATATTAAATAGGTAAATAAATTTAATTTGAACTTTTTTATTTACCTTGTATATAGAAACAAAATGTTACTAGATGACTTCAATACTTTTCATAATATTACAACACCAATTGTATTACCGTTTAAGGAAGAAAATGGTATTTTGTATGTAGTATATAAATCGAAGGACTGGGCGGTATCATATATAAGAGGCGGAATAAGTTCATTTTATACAAAGTCTGTGTTAAAGAAAAAAAAGAAATTTGTGGTTGAATTATTACGCGCTTTAAAATTAGAGCCTGAAAAGATAAAAATTCAACCAAAAAACAAAAAAGAAAAATCAAAACCAATTAGTGATGGGCCTCTTAAAAATATGGTATATAACAGGGAATCAATAGAAAATGAAATTTTAAACGAATTAGCAGATGTAAACCCTATTGATCCTATGTTTAATTCACCAATTTTAGAAGATCTTCCTGCACCTTTAGAACCGTCTAATACTGCTATGTATTTGAAGTTAACCAATACTTTTGGTAAATTTCTTAAAAGTTATGAAATGGTAGTTTTAGAAAATAGAAATGATCCTGTCGCATTTTTAGAAGAAGTTAAGCCAATAACAGCAACACGGATAGCGAGAGAAGCAGCAGAGTTAAATGGAGTAAAATTTAATTTAGTTTTGCAAATATTAATGAGAAAAGACAATCCACAAACAAATATCTCAACATACGCACATCCAAGTTTTTATAGTGAGCAAATACCCGTTTTGAAAAAAGTTGATATAGATGAAGACAATATTAAGCTGAATTTAGTAAACATCGATCTTGCTCAAGCACATGCTAAAATAATAGCAAGTATCGAAAATTACGTTAGCTTGGGATCTGGGTGGGTTGTGGATAGAATTGAAAGATTGTTTTTAAATTTTGCGGAATACTCACCTTTAAGGGGCGGCTCTTATATTCCTTTACCAAAAAAATTAGCAAACAAGAAAGTTATTATTAATGTACAAAACCAAGATGATAATTGTTTGAGGTGGGCATTACGATCAGCGTTATTTCCAATAAAGGATAACTCAAATAGAACTTCAAGTTATCCAACTAATGATGGGTTAAATTTTACAGGTATAGAATTTCCTACTCCATTAACTCAGATTAAAAAAGTAGAAAAACAAAATAACTTGGCAATTAACGTGTATGGATGGGAAAAAGGATGTACTGTAAATTATTATATTAGTAATCAGCCTTCAGAAATACCTCGCATTTGTTTGATGTTATTAACTGAAAAATTAAAAGATAATGAGGAGGAATTTGAGTGGGGTGAAGACACAAAAGCAAATTTGCATTATACTTGGATTAAAAATTTAAATGGTCTTTTATATGATCAGACTTTGCATAAAGAAAAGAAGTATTTTTGCGATAGATGTCATCACGGATATATTAGAGCAGATTTACTTGAGGAGCATAAACCTGAATGTCGAGGGATTGGAGAAAGGTCTTTTAAAATAGAAATGCCAACGAAAAACAAATCAATTCTAAAGTTTGAAAACTATCGCAAACAGCTTAAAGTACCATGGGTAATATATGCAGACTTAGAAGCACTAGTTACGAAAATAGAAGCTCCAGCGCCTGCAGAAAGAAAAAACACGCAAAAAACATCTGTTCACAATGTGTGCGGATTTTCGATTGTAGCTGTTAGATCTGATGGAGTATCTGAGAAGCCTATAGTTTACCGAGGACCTGACGCGATGAGTAAGTTTTTTGAAGAGGTTGAAAAATGTGAAAATGATATTATTAAATCGCTAAAATTCCCCAAAAAGATGGATACTTTAACTTCTAAAGAGTGGAGTAAGTATTATAACACTAAACAATGTTGGATATGTGAAGAGGGTGGTTTTGATAATGAAAATAAGAAAGTGTGTTATAATCAAAAGGCTGTCCATAAGCGCTGTCGTCCTGAAGGTAAGTTTGAAGATGTAAATTACGAAATAAATAATAGCTATTTTGAGGCGAAAGAATGTGCAATTTGTTGTAAAAAGTTTTCTCAAAGATATAAAGTACGTGATCATTGTCATATTACAGGGGAATTTAGAGGGGCCGCCCACTCAGATTGTAATTTAAAACTGCGAATTAAACCTTCGAATAGAGAGTTCTTTATCCCTGTAGTATTTCATAATTTACGAGGTTATGATTCTCATCTAATTATGCAAGCTATTAGTGAAACTGAAGGTGTTATTAAGTGTATTCCGAATAACATGGAAAAATATATTTCATTTTCTTTACGACAATTACGATTTATTGACAGCGCACAATTTTTACTAGCTTCATTAGATAATTTGGTTAAGGCAAATCCTGCTGAAGTATTTAAAATAACAAAATTAAATGAGCCAGATCAAGAAAAAAGTAAATTATTGCTCAGAAAAGGAGTTTATCCTTACGAGTACATGGATGATTGGGAGCGTTTTGAAGATAAACAACTACCTCCTATTGATGATTTTTACAGCAGTTTAACGGATTGTGGAATTAGTCAAGAAGACTATATTTATGCACAAAAAGTTTGGGATACATTCGATTGTAAGAACATGGGAGACTATCATGACTTGTATTTAAAAACTGATACAATGCTGATTGCGGATGTATTTGAGAAATTTAGAAATACATGCTTAAAACACTATAAACTAGATCCGGCTCACTATTATACAGGTCCGGGGTTATCGTGGGATGCGTTGCTTAAAAAGACAAAAGTTAAACTTGAGTTATTAACAGACTATGACATGTATTTATTTATTGAAAAAGGTATGCGAGGTGGTGTTTCTATGGTAAGTCAGAGATATGCTAAAGCAAACAATGATAAAGTTCCAGATTATGATCCAACTAAACCAACAAGCTACATTCAATATTACGATGCGAATAACTTGTACGGTTGGGCAATGAGTCAATATTTACCAACAGGAGGGTTTGAGTGGGTTACAGATTTATCAAACTGTGATTTTTCAAAGAATGGCTATATTTTAGAAGTTGATCTTGAATATATAAAAGAGCTGCACGATGAGCATAATGATTATCCTTTAGCACCAGAGCGCATGAAAATAGATAAAGAATGGCTATCAGATTATCAAAATAACTTGATTGGGAAAACTAGTCTTAATACAGACAAACTTGTACCGAATTTGCGTAATAAGAAAAAATATGTGTTGCATTACAGAAATTTACAACAGTGCATTGATTTAGGTATGAAATTAACAAAAATACATAGAGTATTACGTTTTAATCATTCACGTTGGATGAAGCCATATATTCAAATGAACACAGAACTTCGAAAACAAGCAACTAGTGATTTCGAGAAGGACTTGTATAAGCTAATGAATAATGCAGTGTTTGGCAAAACCATGGAAAATTTAAGAAAACGTGTTGATGTCCATCTGGTACGTGCTAATGAGCATAATAAAATAAGAAAGCTAATTGCAAAGCCAACATTTGCAAGAGAGAAAATATTTAGTAATGAATTAGCTGCATTGCATATGTATAAAAGTAAGCTATGTCTTAATCGGCCCGCATATGTAGGAATGTGTATTTTGGATTTAAGTAAATTGCTGATGTATGACTTTTATTACAACCATCTTAAAAAACAATACGGAAGCGCTTGCAAATTGCTTTACACCGACACAGATAGTTTACTTTTACATATTGAAACTGAGGATGTTTATCGTGATATGGCGCAACATGCAGATTTTTACGATACTAGCAATTATCCTAAAGAACACCCTCTTTACAGTGAAAAAATAAAAAAGTTCTTGGCAAAATGAAAGATGAATGCGGTGGAGCAGCGGTTGAGGAATATGTTGGCTTAAGACCTAAAATGTATTCAATAGTTACATCAGATGGTAATATCCGCAAAGCAAAAGGCGTAAAAAGATACGTGGTTGAAAAACACATTACGCATGAACAATATAAAAATGTACTTAAAGATCAAAAAGTTATTAGGCATGGCATGAATATGCTACGGAGTGAAAAGCATCAAATATACGGCATACATGTTAATAAAATATCACTTTCACCTTTAGACACAAAGCGATGGATTGCAAATGATGGAATTAGCACTTTAGCATATGGGCATTACAGAATACCACCAGGTGGTAATTGAGTATCAGGAGGTACTACTAATAATTCTTGACGTACAAAACCGCGTTTTGGTGTGTGAGGGTTTATTTTTGGGTCTAAATAATACAAAATTGGGTCTCCAGGTTTTACGATGGTATTACCTATTCGATTTATGCTTAACGACCAAATTGGATCAGTTGCTCTCCTTTGTTCACCACCTTCTAACTCACCAGGTTGGTATAAGTATCGTACTCCAATGTTTGTAGGTATGCGCTGTTCAGATTTGGAACCCCGTGGTGCAGAAGATTTTATTTCAATTTGATTATTTGTTATAGCCACAGAAGGTTTTTTACCGATTAATCGAGTTACCTCATTATTTAAAGCCTTAACAACGGCTGGAAGTCTAGCGACCCATTCTCTCGATCGTGCATCTTTGCCATGTGCTTCCAACAGTAATTCTTGCGCATACTGATGCCCAAATAGCCTCTCAGCAAGTGTTCTGTTAAATCTCTCAACTATTCCCTGAGCTCTATGCAAACCCCTTTCACCACGTCTAATTGCAACATTATTTAATGTCATTAAGTTACTAACAGTACCCATGAATTCACGTCCTGAATCAACTTGTAGCAATTTAGGCCATGTTAGTGGGCCGCGTTTATAAATATTAGAAAATGCTTTTGCAACTTCATCAGAATTTTTCGATGAAAGCGGGTGGGCTTCCTTATAGCGCGAGGCAATGTCGACAACTGTTAAAGCATACTTATATAGTTTGCGTCCGCGGGGTAATTTATCATGTGGTAAAAATAATAGATCGGCTTGATGGGCTTCATTTGGTGTAATTATATCAAATTTAGGTCTTGGAATATATTTTGGAGCAGGAAGATATATCTGCCAAATTGCTTGCTTTTTTAGCCAATTTTTTGCAATTTCTTCTGACACACTCGCGGTGGATGACAACTTTTTGATGGCAGCAATTCCACGCCAATATCCTTTTGGGCTATAATAAATTTTAGATAGCTTAGTGGAGGTGCGGGGGGTTACTTCTGTTTTTGAAGCCATGATATATTAAATGCATACAAAATAATTTATTGCAATTAACACTATACATGTACCCTTGAATTAAATAAGACCGCAGAAAATAATTTAATTTATTGGTGTACAATGTGTCAAAGTCCACTAGATAAAGATTGAAGCATAGACCGAATTGATAATGCACGAGCCCATACATAGATAACAATCTGAGAATTGTGCAATTAAACCTAACAAAAATACAACCCAGTGTCGGTTTAAACCTGTTCTATCTTGTTCCAAAGACTACCTATATATATTACTACATAGGCATATCAACCTCATTAACCTTATGACCCCTACAGAACAAGTCTTCTGTGGTGACCTTATGACCCCTACAGAACAAGTCTTCTGTGGTGACCCCTACAGAACAAGTCTTCTGTGGTGACCCCTACAGAACAAGTCTTCTGTGGTGACCTTATGACCCCTACAGAACATGTCTTCTGTGGTGACCCCTACAGAACAAGTCTTCTGTGGTGACCCCTACAGAACAAGTCTTCTGTGGTGACCCCTACAGAACAAGTCTTCTGTGGTGACCTTATGACCCCTACAGAACAAGTCTTCTGTGGAAACCTTATGACCCCTACAGAACAAGTCTTCTGTGGTGACCTTATGACCCCTACAGAACAAGTCTTCTGTGGTGACCTTATGACCCCTACAGAACAAGTCTTCTGTGTGAACTCGAGGTGTGTGATAATAACGTGTGGCTAATGTAAATACCACATTATTTGCTAAGCCAGCTCATCATTACATAATTATAACCACACTTATAAATACTTGTATGCTAAATAACCAGTGAGAACTAGACCTGTGCTAATAACAAATATTTCACCAGTCTGTATATTTGAGACTTGATTTTCGTCTAAATAATCTTCTAACATAGGCTCTGGGCCTGTATCTTGTAGCGTTAAATGTTGCCCCGTAACGAGATAATATTCTGCAGCGGCTTTAGATATCTGAGTGAATGTTTTTTCAGAGTTCGCTTCTTCACGTAATCGTCTGTTTGCATAATCGATGTTGTCTAGTCTTTTCTGATTCCATATGTCTCTACCTTTTTGTAATTCTTCTAAAGCTAAGTCATGCCTTTTCCTCTCAGCATCACCATTAATTAAACTAAACAAAAAATTACTTCCTGTAAAAGCTAATGCATTTACAACAGCACCACCTATTAACATCGCCATTATATATATTTAATTTATTTTTTTATTTTTTTAATTTTAATTTCCCGGTGTAACGCTTGAGCTTGGTATAATATTTTCAGGAAGCCATCCTTGTTTTTGGACCCAAGTTTTTGTTAAATCTGCAAGATAAAGATTAAAAGTAAATTTGGCCATATTTTCAATATTAAATTTGCCTAGATTAGTTGGTTTAGTGCCAAATGCCTTTTCTGTGAGGAAACAGTTGGTGAAAACAAGCCCACTCAGCAAGGCTGTATTGTATGCTGAATTAACTAGTGTATTTGTTGTAGTGTCCATTTATATATTATGCACACAAATTTTTAAAAAAAAAAAATTAACTACAATGCTCTTTATAATTTTTACAAAAGCCCTGCCTTACCAATCAAATACATTATCTGATGGAGCTGAATCAGTTGTTTTAGCGACTGGAGCGGAGGAAGAAAATTTGTTTGTTTGTATTTTATTACCTTGTTGAAGAAATACTAAAATTCCCCCTACAATTAAAATAGTAAGTGCTGCAGGAACTTGCCAATACAAGTTATCAGTGCTAATTTGTGTATGTTTTTTAGGCAGTTCAGGAATGGAAATAGGCTGTGATGGTTTATCGTTATAATTAGTTATTATTTTTGCTGACTCTTCTATTTGCTTTTGCATTTGCGCTTTTAGTTCTTTTTGTTTTGCGGCATTTTTTCGCCCTGCCTCTTGTCTCTTGGGATTTTTTATTTTGACTGCTGGGGCTGTTACAGGTACTGGAATTGGCGCTGGAGGTGGTACAACCTTTGGTTCGATCGGCGCCTCAGTTTTAGCCTTAGGTTCAGATACACTAACATCGTCTTTTTGCTCTGACATTTTATAATATTAAATTATAATTTTTTTTATTTAAAAATTATCCTTAATTACCCATAATATTACCCACAATTATCCACAATTATTCACAATTACCCATAATATTACCCTCAATTATCCACAATTACCCACAATTACCCATAAATTTATTTCTCTTTTTGAGATTTTGACGATTTAACTTTTTCATTATCTTCTGATTGTTCAGGAGTTGTGGGGGTGCAATCCCCTCTGTGAATGTATCCACAAGTAAGCAGAGTTGCTGTAAGCGGTGCTAAGTAATGTCCATACTTATGGTAAAGCGTGCAACTATATGTACTCAAAGCAATATTAATTACTGGATTGTTTATTAGCTTTTCTGTTAATTCTTCACCATCTCGTAGTACTAGTTTGTTATTTGAAAGTGTAGAAGCTAGCAATCCCACTGCATTTGCATAAGCTGAGCATAATGCTGATTTTACTGACTTTGCCATTACATTGCCGATGTATGCATCATATCGCGAGTATATTTTTAACAGTGCTTTTTCTTCCATGCTCTCAATCTCAGCTACTGTAATGTTTTTGCCTAAATATTCTTTGCTATTCCCTCCCGCAACAACTCCAATTAAGCGTTCTCGCATCGGTGATAGATCAAGTTGTGGAATTACAGGAGGTAGATTTTTTGAAGGTTCACCTTCGTTTTCAAGTTTTTGAATACTATTCATTAATGCATCAATACTAGCGTCGTCCATTTTATATTTAAGAAATTATTTTTTTTAAACAAAATAATTATTTTAAGAAATTATAAGAAGTTGGTTGTTCAGTAACTAATATTAACTTTGAGTGTTTATGTTGTGCAAGTAAGTCTCGCATTCTATCTCGTTCGTCTTTTGACGGAATAACATCATTTTCGCGCAAAGCATCAGCAAAACTGTCACGATCTTTACAATAGAACAAACATAGCCACTTAATTTGCTCGCGGAAGTCGGTAAGAATAGAGTTATATTTTTGGGTAAGAATCCACATAGAGCAACCAGCATGACGTCCACTAAATGCAATTTCTGACAGCATTTGGTTTTTAGTTTTGAGGTCTTTCAGTGCGCTGCAATCATCAATTATAAATAGACTCTCCCCATCTTCTTGTCGCGCATTCAAATAATAATATTTTTTTAGGGCAAGATTCAAACCACCCTCCTTTTTAGGATTAATCAACATTACTCTGTCATCTGTAAATAGCCATTTATGTGCATGATATGTCTTATTTATTTCAAGAGTTGGACAAAATATAAAAATCCATCTGTATTTGGGCGAATAGGTCATTTGGGCCCATTTACCAGCATGCATATTAGGCCCTCTCTCGGTCTCTAGCAAATTCAATAAAAACTCAGTCTTTCCACAAGCTGTTGCTCCACAAATAATCGCTGAATGCGGTGTCTTCACTAAACTCATTATAGTATATCTTTATTTATTTTTTTATTTTTCCCAACAATACCCCCAACAACACTCACTCACTTAACGCGGGGGTGTGGGGTGCAATCCCCCAGCTAGTAGGCAACATTCACAAGACGGCCATTCTCAAAGTTAAGTTGGGCATCAGCGAGGTAATAAATGTAGGCGTTTAGAGCTCCTGCTGCCTGGGCTGTCTTCTCAATTTCAATTTGTATAGATTGGCTAGCACCCTCAATTTTCCTGCCGCTACCGTGTAATGTCAAATCATCATTACTACGGAAATCAAGCCAAAGAGCATATTTATTAGTAAAGTATTCTGCCGCTGTTACATCAGCCAAGTCAAATTCTTTTGCAACATTTATAGCATCGCGGTTCTTGCCGTCTGAGAAATGCTTCCTGATCTCGTGGAACTGTTGATGAGCCCGCATACCGCTAGAATAGATCTGATTGGGCTTACCATCGATTGTAGTTGAAACTTTAGTAATTTTGGGGTTGTAGAAATCTTCACTGTCTCCGTTGAATGCGGTTTGCGGCTCCTTGAATATAATTAGAATTCCTTTCATTGAGAATGCTTGAGGTGCTAGGGTAATGTTCCAAGTTGATTCGCTTTTGTTTAGGGGTAGTTTAGTATGTCTTATAACACGATCATAAAGCACAATATGGCGGCCTTTTTGCTTTTGCTTAATGTCCATTGCTAAGGCTTTAGAGTTTAGCACTTCAAATTCCATACTAATTCCAGTAATTGTATAAGTTGCAGTATTATCACTGGACACAATCACGTTGCCATAATTATTGAAAGTTAGCTCGTAAGATAGTCTGTCCTTAAGGTCGTATTGATGAAATGGCATATTAGCCTCGAGCAACTCAAAATCAAGCGGAATGCTAAACAAGTTGCTGTAGGCATCTCCCAGGGCAACATCAGAGGCATTGGCACCCTTATCGCCGGCATTAATTCTAATCTTTCGCAGGGCCTCGGATTGAATTCCTTGATATACTGCGTTTTTACGCTCTTGTTGCGTCATCCAGAGATCTTGATAACAGTGAAAAATATCACTGTCATTAAGGGTGTAAACGCTTTGACCTTCTAGCTTAACTTCAATTTTGCTCACGATTGCGCGACCCAAGTTATTGACGATTGTGCGGTTTGCATCTGCAGGTGCATTGAGGGCTATTTTAAACGATAGTTTTGCTGTCCCGGGTATAATTACATCATGAGGGCCTAAATCTGGAAATCGTACTGTTAGAATGCCGTTTGGATCAATTGTGTCTGGATTGTGTGTGTTGTATACTGTCATGCGCTCGCCTTTAATTCCCTTCGCTTTACGTAACTTTCTCATAGGATTAAGTTTATTACCATACTCCATACTCATTTTATTATTTATTATATATATATCTAATATATATATAAATAAAAATTAATTATGGATGACGTTAACTTAGATGATTTTGCGAGAGGAGGTAGAGACGAAGATACAACAGGAGACACTCAAGAAACATCATTCACAGATGATATATATCAAACCGAAATAACTAGTTTTGATGCCTTAGAACAAAGATTGGCAAACTTAAGAAGTAATGATGGTATGTCCGTAGACAACACACAAATTAATGCTATTAATGCTCTTAATATGGAAAAAAATAAAATAGCCAGTGCTGCTTTTAATAGAGTATTTACTAGCCCTCCTCGCAATTATATAATAGCAACAAGCGATGCTCTTGTACCATCTGCGGAATTAAGGGTAGAAAGTAATGGTGCTATATATGCAAAATGGCAAGGTTTTGAGGTAGAACTAACTACAGTAAGAGATAAAAAAATATTTAAGTCAGCAAGTACTATAGAAAATGATTATGGACGACTTCTTCCCAGGGGGCAAGGTGGCACTAATTTTATGAGAAATGGACTACTTTTGAGTAATTACAGACAAAATCAAACTCCCAGGAATGTTTCGCCACCAGTAAGAGTCGCCGTAGATGAGGCATTATCCGGTTTACCTGAATCCGTTACTTCATCAAATTTACAACAAGTCATAGATTCCACTCAAGAAAACACAGATATTTTTCTAAAAACTTCAAATGATTACAACCCACAAAATGAATCAACACAACAACAAAACAATTTTGATGCGCAATTAGTTCGTGATGTGGGACGATTTAACCAACAGTTAAAAACTGTTAAGGGGCAAATTGAAGCAGCGATGATTAAAATTAATGAATATGATGGGCAACGAGAGCAAGAAGTAGCTGATTCTATTGTTGATATAACTGAAGAACAAAAAACCACAAGAAAAGAACGCATTGCAGAGTTAGATTCTAAAATCGAATTTCAAAAAAATATTATAACAGGCTTTGTACCGGAAATTAAAACTCAAATTGAAGCAATAAAACACACATACGAAAAAATGCTAAGTAAAGAACTGGCGCTTGGTGATAAAATCCGCATACTATTTCGCGAACAGGGAGTCACAATTACGGTTATATTAACGGCAATAGGCTTGGCTATTACCACATTAGTAGAATCCATAACATCAGCAGTAAAATCAGTAACACCAAATCCAAAACCCGACCCAAAACCTGACCCAAAACCCGATCCAAAACCCGATCCCAAACCAACTCCAGGCTCTCGCAAATGGATCAAAGCACAACTGCATAAGTTAGTAAATTTGCTTATAAAATTGGGAGATAAAGCATTGGCTGCACTGCCTGGCCTTATTGGGGCAGTTATTAGCCTTTTGATGAAATCAGCGGCTTCTGTAGTTGGTGTGCTTGCAGAAAACTTGTGGGTGCTATTTATTGCCGTTGGGTACCTTTTGTATGAATTTGCTAGTAAACTTATATCCTCAAAGTAAGCGAGTTATTTTAAATACCCCAAAGCTAAAGTTCCTATAATTATACCTCCTACAGTTAAGCCTATTTTAAATTCTTCATGCGTTAATGTTGTTGAATCTTCTTCAGGATTATCTGAAGCATCAAAATCAGAGCTATCACGCAAATTATCTTCGGGAGCTGGGGCTAAGTCAAATTCTGAAGGAATGTCTGGCAAAGGAACTAACGTAGGGGTTACAGGTTGATCGCTCAAATTAGGCCGTATTACTGGAGTTGCATCAAATTCAGTGGCTGAAACCGGTGGTATTTTTTTATGCTGTTCACAGCGTCATTTACCCCAATATAAAAATCACTTGTCGTTGCTGTTGTAAGCAAGTTGTTATATCCGTTTATTGTGCCTATGTAAAGATCCATGTCACTTGGTATCATGTACAAGTTTAGTCCAACAACAAAATCTAATTTGCTTCTTGCATGTTGAAGTATGTCTTGGTATTGATCTATTGACTCTTCAATGTTTTCTATGCCTTTAATTTTGGCATCTACATTTGTATAAAACTGAGATTGGGCTTCAAGCTCTCTCTTGCCGCTTATAATTGAGGTTTTTGTTTTTACTTGTGCCCCAACGATTGTGTATACATATGTTCTTATCGATTCATTAATTCGCAAAATACCCTCTTTTGTGAACCCATTGCTTTTATCGAGTATAAACGATCCAATTGCATCAAGTTCTGAACCAACTTGCGGATTTACTGCCTTATGCCGCGAATCAATAACTGTGGGTTTAAAGTATTGCTCGATATATTCAATTTTATAAGTGTGTCGGTCATTCACTGCAAATTTGCCTGAAGGTGGAATATGAACTGTCCACTTGTTAGCTGGGTCGTAGTCGCCTCCACGTTCTAGTATTTTTGTTTGTTCTCCTCTTAACCCATGTAAAGAATTGTATCGTACAGACCCAAGACCATAAGATAAATCAAGCCTTTGAGTAGATGGTATTCTATCATCCCAATTAAAATCTTTAACCATTTTTTCTAACACATCTCTTTTGATTGGATTGTCATAAGGGTCAAAATCATTCTCACTCGGCAGTGGACATCCTAAAACAATAAGAATGCGTCTAATTTGGTAATATGTATGAAATCTAAATATGCTTTTGACCATGGGGTCTTTATATTGTAAGTGTTCTTTTGACACACCGCATCCTGTAGTTGCACACCAAATTGCAAAATTTAATTGATTTTGCCAAAATTGCATTGGGTTGTTAATCCAGTCGTTGTAAACAGCTTCATCCGTCACTTTGGGCAACTTGTACCGATTCCAGATATTTTTAAACTTCACTAAAAAGCTGTTATGCGGATTTACTTGAATGTGTTGATTTACTAAGCTAAATTGATGCGTTGGTTCATAAACACTACCAGAGCTATAAGATGTTTTAGAGTTTAATTTAAACATTTTTGGAACACTAGGGTCGGTTTGACTCGTTGCATTATTTTTTGCCATTATTATAAATATATAATATAAAATATGAAAATTACAATAAATAACACCTGTAAAGGCACGTCTTTTAGATTAGCAGAATCAATTTTATATATTTATAATATATATTAATTATAATGATTGTGAGAATTACTAACGCGAGTAAAGGCAAACCATTTACTTTTAATATACCCCTCTGCAACCAAAGTGGAGATATGAAAATTGCAATTAAAAGAATTACAGTGTGGTCTGGATGGTATAATATCTATGAAAAAACAGCGGTTAGATGGGGAAGAAATGAACAGGAATCACAGGAACTACCGATTGAGCCAGGGTTTTACAATTTTAATCATCTTACTAAAATTATTATGGATGGAATTGAAAACTTAAGTATAACAGTTAATCCTGAAAGTGGTCTCGTGGATATAACTTTACCTCCAAACATTGAACTTTGGTTGCCGGACCCAGTTAGATATGCGTTAGGTATCGATGGATCTAGCTGGATTAATGAGGATTACGTAGGGGATCGTCCGGTAGAACTTGCACCTAAAAGAATACTTATATATTTAAAGCAATTATCGACAACGGGTAATTACCATAATCTAAATCAAAATCTAAGAGGATCTCAACTGTTAGAAATCATTCCAATATCACCAGAGCCCTTTGGACAACATTCCACATTTAATTTTGATAATCCCGATTATATTTCACTGAACTCAGGGGATATAAATGAGCTTGATTTTGATTTTAAAGTAGAATGGGGAAACGGAGTGACACACAAGCTAGACAATAATTTACTGCCAATCGATTTAAATCTTGAAATAAAAAGTATATAATAATATATATATAACAATGAGCATTTATGGACCCAACTATATAACCATGCAAACCTCCCTAACCTCCACATCGCAAGACATTGATATGGAACAGCACAACATTATTAACTTGGGTGAACCAAGACAAAGACATCATGCCGCAACTGCTGCTTTTGTTTTAGACTTAACATCACGCCTTAATACAGAAAAATTAAGCAAAGCTGGTGATACAATGACAGGAAATCTTATAATGGACTACAACGCAATCAAAGAGGTTGGAAACCCTGTAGATGAAACAGACGCTGTAAATAAACAGTACGTGGACAGAATCGAACAACATGAACATGATACCAGACCATATGTTTTAGCGAGATATATTGTACTACCTGAAGATGATAGTAAAGTATACTTCTCTGTTAGAGCGAGAAAAAATATCAATTTGGAAAGGGGACTTCTGGTTGAAATTAAACACGACAATGCAGGTAGCGGTGAAACGTACATCAATAACCGTCCACAAACTATTACAGCAACTTATGATATAGATTTGATACCAAACCCCAGTAAAGACTTGGGTATTATGCAATTAAACTCTAAACTTCATATTGAATGTACACCAAATTTATCAACTCCGTGGACTCTACTCTTTTCAGCACGGCCTGGAGAATCACCACCAGTGGAAAATAATACTTCCATTTTAACATTTTATAACCCTACTACCCAGTCTGTTACGTATCTAACAATGATGTGGACAGCAGATAGCTTTAAATATACAATTACTGATAATGTGTTAAGCAATGAAAATGCTATAATTCATATTGTAGACACCACAAAGCTTAATCATGTTACCATTCAATGTGTTGCAAATAAACTTAATGTGTGGATAAATGGTAAACAAATAAGACAACATAATTTAAACTTCGATTCTTTACATTATATCAGAATGGGAATGAAGGAATTAGGCATCGTGAGTCTCTACGACAGAAATCTCAACAAAGGGGAAATAGTTCAACATTTCGTAGATCATCATGTTGAAAATTTTACAGACGATGAAGTATTAATTTAAAAAAATATATTCATAATAATATATCATGCCTAGTAAAAAACCAACAGCCCCGCCATTGTACCCAAATTTAGAAGATGAGCTTGCACAACAACAGTTTAATGATAATGGAATAACTTTTAGACTTAAACAAATTTCGGAAATAAGAAGTTTTCTCGAATCAGAAAATATAACACGAAGTAGATTGAGACGCAGATATAAATCAATATACAATAGTTTTTTCTATGCTAGCACCACATCTGGCGTTATTGCCGTTGGTGCAGGCACCGCTGGTATGACCGCGCTTGGCACTGGGATTGGAGCTCCCATCGCTTTGCCTTTGGGAATTGTATCTATCGGAATGGGTGCCGCATCTGTCGGAGCATCCGCAATTTGTAAAATCATACTTAAGAAAGTTGAAAAACATGAACGCATTAAGAATGTAGCCATGTCCAAGATGTCCAGCATTAATGGCCTAGTATCAAATGCCCTAAAAGATAATAAAATCAGCGATGAAGAATTCCAATTAATTCTGGCTGAGCGAGAGAATTATCGCGGTCATAAAAATCAGATACGCGAGAGAGTGCGTACAGAATTCAAAGAAATAAATGATGAAGTTAGAGAGCAAATTCGTGCAGATGCCGAAAAAAAAGGGATGGAAATAGGCAAGAAAGAAGCTGTGAATACTCTTATGAAACTTGGAGCCCCTTAAACGTAAATCCATCAACCCCTTCAACATATTCTAATAAACCCAGCTTGGCTCTAAGCATTATTTGTTGCTCGCCTGGTAGCGACTATCAAAATTAAATTAACAAAAAAAAAGAAGAAAAAAAAGAGAGTAAATCTGAGCGTATAAGCTCTACATCAGATAAATTTCAAGCATTTTGCGACGGAATTATTGGTGCAATTTATAACAATTAGCATTTCTTATTTCGTTTTGCAACTTGTTAAAAATTTGTGTTAACTAATTATTTATTAACATGCCATACAAGATCAAAGCCGAAATACTTATAGGCTTTATTTTTTTTGCTTTGAATTTCACCATTGGATCGAATGTAACAAGGAAATTCTCTATGTTTATCTTCTTTATGATTATGATCGTTGATTCTCCCTTTTCTGTGTCAATGATTTTTTTCGATACCACTTTATAAATTTTGCCAATTACTAATTCTCTCCATTTCGTCGTTTCTGGGTATTGTGTTTTAAGAAGTTGGTCAAACGCTTCATCCGATAACATAGTTTCTGTACTTTCGTTTGTATAAGTTGTTTCAGTTGTGTTAGTTGTGGTCATTGTTATACTAAGTAAATTTAAATCTTCAAATATTTTTTTTTAATTATCATCAACTATTAATACCACTGCTTCAGTTTTTGGTATTTCTTCTGTTATTGTTATTTCTTCTTTAACTAGTGGTTTTGGTATTTCTGCCCCGTTTTGTATTTGAGTGTTATGATTCCAACAATATAAATTCTTTGGTCTTCGGTCATTATTGCATTTCTTTGCTTTTGCGCTAACCCACTGGCACGATGGGTCGTTTTTAAGTTCAGGATATTCACCCGTTGGATAATCAATTAGTGGCGTTGGTATAAGTTCTGCCATAAACTTGTTTGAAAACTTAATCCCCAAACTTGACTTCATTTTAAACTTTTCGGGACTTTTTTTATAATTTAGTTGTATCCAATTCTCTTTGTACTTTACGAACAAGTCATTATCCTCAAACTTGAAGTCTAGATTAATGTTTGTATTCTCTGGTATCCCATAAAACTTTTTAAAGTTTACTAGTGCTGTTTGCAAATCCATATATATTTGAGGATTTTTAATTTTTTTAAATAAATTAATTAATACAAAAATCATACAAAAAGATTCTCCTCGTTGTATTTGTAGTAGATAGGCAAGTGGGGGTTCTGGATTTTTTTCGTTTAAAATTTCATTTTCTATTGATTCCTTGTTATATACCATATTTTTAAGAGGCCCATCACTAATTGTTTTTGATTTTTCTTTTTTTGGTTTAATTTTTATTTTTTCAGGCTCTATTTTTAAAGCACGCAATAATTCAACCCCAAATTTCTTTTTCAATTTTAACACGGACTTTGTATAAAATGAACTTATTCCGCCTCTTATATATGATACCGCCCAGTCCTTCGATTTATATACTACATACAAAATACCATTTTCTTCCTTAAACGGTAATACAATTGGTGTTGTAATATTATGAAAAGTATTGAAGTCATCTAGTAACATTTTGTTTCTATATACAAGGTAAATAAAAAAGTTCAAATTAAATTTATTTACCTATTTAATATTTATTTACATAAAATGTAATAAATTTAGTTTTAAATATCTTAACCAATTTTAAAACTACAAAAATCATACCAAAAAAGAAATCTCAAAATTCCCTTTGTTGTATTTGCAGTAGTTAGTTCTGGATCATCTACCTTGTATACCACGGCACCAGTAATTACTACCAATACCCTCGCTTTGCTCTCTTTCAGTTTGGATTTATAGTTATAAATTACTGGGTACCTGGTATACAAGAAAAAGAAAAAAATCCAAGCTGAGAGAGAGCAAATCGAGGGTATTAGTAGTAATTACTGATGAGGTGGTATATAAGGTAGATGATCCAGAACCCCCACTTACCTAACTACTGAAAGGATAGGAAAGTATAGGATAGAATAGGAAAGGATAGGAAAGGATGGGAGAGGATGGAGAAGATAGGAGACGATAGGAAAAGATAGGAAAGGATAGGAAAGGATAATAAAGGAGGAGAAAGGATGGGAAAGGATGGGAAATAATAGGAAATGATAGGAAAGGATAGGAAAAGAAAGGATAGGAAAGTATAGGATAGAATAGGAAAGGATTAGGAGAGGATGGGAGAGGTTTGGAGAGGATGGGAGAGGATGGGAGAGGATGGGAGAAGATAGGAGACGATAGGAAAGGATAGGAAAGAATAGGATAGAATAGGAAAGGATAGTTTACGTATATTAATTAGTTGATATAAATATTAATTAGTTGATATAAATATTAATAAGATGATATGATATAAATATTAATTAGTTGATATAAACATTAATTAGTTGATATGAATAATGATTAGTTTATACCTCATTTACATACTTGGGACTTCCAAACGAAGCATGCACCTACCCTTTTTGGGGGGCGAAGCCACCCTATTACTATTAGCCATGTTAGCAGCATGTTATTGCACAAATTTGCACATTTAGGTCTTTCTAGAGTCTAGACATAAGTGGAGGCTGCCATGTTTGTATATCTATAGTACCTATGCAGTTTATTTTAACAGTACCCGCAGTCTGTGCTGGAGTCAAAGCTATATTTGTTTAGTTGATGATTTAATCAGAGAGATGTTATTATACTCCCATTAGAGAGACATAATAGCTTATCTCGTTCGACTAAGAAGAAATCTCCACTTGTTGTCTAATAAGTGGTGAGCTGTGGATGTTTGAGTTTCGGTTTATATAATAATAATTCCTGGGTTGATTGAATGAAATGTCAATATGGGTAACCATGATCGCGGAATGCCATTTTTAATTAGTATAGCAATTCCTGGACCAACGTTTTAGATCAAGTACAATGTCATATATACCTAGAACATGCTTCTTTCTCTTGGATCTCTTGGATTTTAATGGAATTTTGATATATAGGTATTAGCAGACTCCTATAGTATGTGCCCGATCATTGGAGCGTGATTGTCAATACACGCTATAAGAGACGCACCATACATCATTATATATAGGAAATTACTATAGGCCTACAGGGTGAGTCAAAAACATTGTGCACGATTTGAAACGGCCATTTGGCCTTGATGCGTGCATTAAACCATTTTTTTTGTCAGTGTAAAGCAGTGTTAATCTAGTTTATCCTCCAAAAAAATGAAAGTAATCGACTGAAGAATACGCAAACTGTGGCAAGTTTTGTAAACTGACCGCGTTTTTGCCATTCCTATGGGATTTACACACAGTAAAATTGGTTTTGCTAAATGGTCATTATCACTCACATTTATCATGTTTATTGTCAAAATGTTCCTGAAACATCATTCTTTCACTCTAGGATAAGTAGTTAATCGTCTGATACCGAGTTGTCAAATGAAACAATCAAATCTGAATACAAGCATCACCTGTTACAGAGCACCTAGGATGCCACATCCTTCTTTGTTTAGGGTGATGGTGCTTTCTCACTCACACTCCATACCATCATGCTGCAGTATTATGCATGTCTTAACTGTGTAAATCCCATAGGAATGGCAAAAAACACGAAACTTGCCACAGTTTGCTTATTCTTGAGTCGATTACTTTCATTTTTGGGAGGATAAACTAGATAAACACCGCTTTAAACGGACAATAATACATTTATGGTGTTTATTTACTCACCCTGTATATAAGGTATTATGAGTAAAATCCCCAAAAAAGGTGTGCACATTCAAATTCTGAATTAAACAACATTCACACGAAGTGGGTGGGGTCCAGGGCCATTTAGGCACATTGTTTTACAATGTTGAAACATGTAGAACAAATGCGTGCAAAGCAAGCACACATTTCCAGGTGACCACGCCGAAATTGTGTTTTATAATCAATGTTGAAACATTTATGTTGAACAAATTTGCGCAAAACAATTCAGTAATACAACTCAAATTACTGTGGCCAAGCCCAAATGTTGTTTCACAATGTTTCACAATTTTGAAACATACATGTAAAACAAAGTGCGCTAAAAATGTCAGTATTTTAACTACATTTTTGCTTTAACCTCCCCTATTATAATGATTTACTTTTATGACCCCCCTATTATAATGTATTAATTTCATGACCCCCGTATAATAATGTATTAATTTCATGTCCCCTATTTTCCGTGTAAAAAAACTATGACCCACAGGATATTTGGTACACCGTCCACTTAAACATACATTGGGGTCATTGGTGGTGTCAGCAAAAAATGAGAGGGGGAAGTGTGTCTAGAGTATTTATAAGAGGGCCCAAATGGGCTTTTATAGAGGAGGCAGTATTTTCAATTTTCCATGTTGCATTTCCACAGTTCCAAGTTTTTTTTCTTTCCACAAGGAGGTTTTTTTTCTTTACCCATAATAGCCTGTGGAGACTTAAAATAAAATAAAATGGTGTGTCCCTAAGTATTAAGTATAATAATATTTTGGTAGAATATCTACTTTTTAAAAATAAATTGCCCAAAAATAATGTATTTCGCCCAAAAAATTATATTTAAGCACAAATTATATAGGTGTTGTTTGGAAAATGCGTGAGTTAAAAATCTCAAGTTATGGAAATAAATCAAGAACAGTATAGTACATAAATGGTGATGTACCTGAAGATCAGGGCAATTTGTCAGTTGTGCACGTCAATGTGGCAGGTTTGTACAGCATGACTTGCGCTGTGCCTACAATTATTTTGTTACAACAGAAACACTGAAATTGAGAAACAATTCGTAAACAAACTTCCAGGTTTGGGAAGGATTTTACTTTTTTTTGCAGAAATAAGAGCCAGGGAAGGTTGAAGGAGAGTAAAACTTTAACTTTGAGAAAAGAATGCTGGGCCTAAAAATTGAAAAAGATGGCATATAAAGACTTTAAAAATACGATCTTCACTGTGATGACTGCCTGGAGGCCGAGGAGGTTCTGCACGGAAAATGGAACTACATTATTTCATCCTAAAATCGCTGTAGTCTGAAAATCAACTCCAGTCTAAGTGTTCTTTCTTGACATTTTCCCAAGTCCAGTGTAGGTATCATTTGTTGTTGTTTTTGTTATCATCCCCATTCGTTTGATAAGTTTACTTCGTACGCGTAATTCTAAGCTTGAATAGTCGTGCACGAGTCCATGTCCGGCATCGTCTGTCGTGGCGACGAAACCTAGGCGGCACTGCCCGCTAGCTATTTCTCCTTGCTATTGCTTCAACATTTGGTACCGCTGTCAGTAGAGGGCGACATTTCTATGTCTGCTCAAGCTGGTCAGACAGATACCACAGACACAATTTATCCAAATCTGCAACGTATCTAAAAATTCCAAATATCACATACAACTATATTTTTTCAACCCAAAACAGCTAGCTAGCCACCAACCCACCCACCCTCGCCACTTTTTGGAACAGGTATAAGATTTAAAGGGGCACTAAGAGATGTGTTGGAGGATGCGCCCTCAATTATGATAAAAACTGGGATTAGTATATTTTTATAATTGTATTACATGTATGAACTTACACCTATAAGTATTAAGAAAAATCAGCCCTCTATGTACAAGAAAACGTCGATTCAAAAAATGCTCGTCCCGCGGGACGAGCATTTTACGTCCGACAGTCCCCCTGCAGTACGCGTGATACATAACGTGAACCATATTTGCATAGAGGGCGTTTTTCAATAAATAGCGATGATATTGTTTTAATCAAGTTTTGCTGTGTTTTTGCTAGTAGAAACAACAGTAATGGCCATTTTTAATGTTCATCTTGAATTCTGAAGTAAATTTTTAAACATTTAAATTTTCAACACCACTTAATGTGCCTTTAAAACAGACCACTGTTCTGGTTTCTTGTTTTCGAGGAGAGCATCGTTGCAGAAGTCAAGAAGTATCTGATCAATATCACATCGTTTCAATACTTCTCTGGAGGAACTCCATCTTCGCCAACACTTTTCCCTTCCTGTAACATGTGTAAAGACTTTTTAGCTTTCTGATATTCTTCAGCATCAAAAGGATCAGTTCGAATTGGTTGTTGATCAAAACCTTTGATATTTCCTCATCTTCATCAGTTACTACAGGAGGATAACCAAGAAGCGTCGTGCAAACTTTGCAATATTTCCTCTTTAGTGGCTCCCTTTAGTCTACTACTGCTTGACTTCATCAGTGGCGTACCCAGGGGGGGGCGGTCTAGGGGGACGGTGCCCCCTGAAATATCCCCGTCGGTAAACTTGAGCTTCCGTCGGTAGATTTAGGATTTCTACTATGTGATTTTTTCCAGCCGTTTTTGAGGACAACGTCATCGCTACCTCCCCCACCACTTATCAAGATTTCAGCTGCTGACGACGGGAACAAAATTGGGTCACTTTTACGATTTTTTTTGTCGGTACATCATGCCTTTCGTCTGTTACAACTATACCGTGATCCCCAGTTTCCAAAAGCTGGGTACGCCACTGGATTTCATCCTACTACTGATCTCATTAATTATGTCCCAAGCCATTTTGTGCTGCTGTTGTTTTTGAGCTTCCCCGTATTCATTGAGTTTCACTTCTAGGTATCGCTTGTTCGTAGCTTCATATGCTTTATTTAAGAGCCTTTTTGCTTTCCTCAAATGTCTCACGGCTATCATTGGTCTTCACTGTGATATGTCGGCTATGCGCTTTCTTCAACTGATGCTTAGCTTTCTCAACATTCACATCATAGCAGAAAGCCTTCTGATGTTTCTTTTGGACATGTGGTAGCAATTCAGCAGCTGTCTCCTTATTGGCTTGAGTCAGGTAGCTGTACTTTGTGAATTGGTCCATATCATATATTTGATACAACTTGTTCTAATATTGTGTATTGTACATGGTGGTAGTAAAGTATAGGTGCGCATGAAAAGTATGATGACATTTTAGGTTGTGATTCTTTAATACTTTAAATTGATGTGCAATGTCCATAAACGAATCGAGGATTTTAACTGCAGTGTGTAAAGGCGCTGTCACACCTAGCCGATTTGGCTCGCCGTAGCTATACCGAAGCACAAATTTGGCGATTTTCGGGGATCGGTATACTAACGGTAGCGCAACGGTATCACATTGCTACGAACGGTAGTACATCGTCAGGACATCGTCAGAACATGACTTGCATCAAGTCCGTAGTACACAAACAATGACGGTGTGTAAAATGAGAGAATGAATTCAAATACGGTGTATAACTTTCAAAACCGCACCATTTTTTGGGAATTTTCCCAACAATTCCGTGTAAACTTCAATTAAGTCTAATATCCAAAGCAGACGACACAAACAGCGCCACCAACATTGGGACACTCACCAGTGACGTCACTGATTAAACAAAAGTAGCTTCAGATCGGCAAGTTATGGGCCCCTCACATTGTATCCGTGTGAGCTGGGCGGCCCCTTACGGCGTGTGAAAAATGGGTGCGGACGGCGGCACACACAGTCCGTCCGTAGTACACGTTCAGGGGACTTTGCCAGCCACCGGAGTTTTGAACGTGCTCAAAACCCCTGGCGGGTGAGTAGAAGCGGCGGCGAACGATGAGAGGACGGTATAAGGACGGCGCACCTGTTTCGCATCCATTTCGGGCCCGTTCGCCGGGCGGTGGTGGACGGTGGTGGACGTCGACCATCTTAGCGACGGGTTGCGAACGGCCGCATGCTGGTAACCGTTCGCGGAACGGACTCTCAGCAGGCATGTTGTATTATAGATGTTGGTCGTACGAATTCCGGAATGCAAATGAAGCGGCGAGCTATAGCGCTCAGCTTAAAAAGGGCTGTTTGATGATGTAATCAAGACGTTTCGGCCGGTACCCAAGGAATCGGTATAGAGGTGGTATGCACACGGTGAGGACACGGTGAGAACGGTAAGCTAGACCTGTATGAGGTCGGTGAGCCCAGTACCAGGCCGGTGAGAACCCGGTACAGACCCGATGTAGAGCGGTATGGACTGAGGACTCGGTGAGTGGGTGTTATGCACCCGGTGAGAACGGTAAGCTAGCAACGTATGAGGACGGTGAGCCCGGTACCAGGCCGGTGAGGACCCAGCATAGACCCGGTATATAACCCGGTATGGACCCGGTGACCACCAACAAAAATCAATGCGCCCGTTAAATGTTTTTACTGACTGTTTGGACTCTGTTGTTTTTCTATTAGACGGCAATGTGGCCACCTACCACCACCCTGCGAACGAGCGCGAAACGGGTCCGCCGTCTTTTTACCGTCCTCCGTTCTCCCCCCCCTTTTATTCACCCGTCGCGGCAGGAGTTTTGAACATGCTCAAAATTCCTGCCGGCGCGGATGGCCGGCGATGTCCCCGGTAACGTGTTCAACGGATGGGAAACGGCCCACCGTGTGTCCTCACCGTGTGCCGCCGTCTGCACCAATTTGTCACACGGTAAGAGATTCCCGGAATGTGAGTGAAGCGGGGAGCTTGAGCACTCAGCTTATAAAGGGCGGTTTGATGACGTTATTAAGGCGGTTCGGCCGGTACCCCGGCGTTCCAGCCGATGATCGTGAGGACCTGGACGTGAGGAGGTGGTATGAGCCCGGTTCTAAGCCGATGAGGACCCGGTATAGAACGGTATGAACCCGTCGACAAAAAAATCAATGCGGCCGTTGACATTTTTTGCTGATTGTTCACCCTGTTGGACTCAGTTCTGTTTTCTATAAGACGGTAAGGGGCTTCCAAGCTCACACGGATACATGTGAGGGGCCCATTAAGTGGCACACCCCGGGCACCCCTGTTATAAACAATGAGGCCACCGGAGAGCCGCCGATCCATTACGGGGCGCTACCGGTGCTATAACGACACTTAACGAAGCCATACCGGAGTACTGCCGTTGTAGTCCCGTTGCTCGCTCCGGCAGCGTAACGGCAGAAATTATTGAACATGTTCAAAAATTTCTACCGTCGCCGTTGCTAAATGTTTTGCCGATGTTCTGACGATGTCCTGACGATGTCCTGACGATGCTACCGTTCTAATGGGGCAATCACATGTATCCATGTGAGCTGGGCGGCCCCTTACCGTCTTATAGAAAAACAACAGAGTCCAACACGGTGAACAATCAGCAAAAAATGTCAACGGCCGCATTGATTTTTTTTGTCACCGGGTTCATACTGTTCTATACCGGGTCCTTATCGGCCTGGAATCGGGCTCATGCCACCTCCTCACCAGGTCCTCAACGGCCGAAACACTTGGGTACCGACCGAACCGCCTTGATAACGTCATCAAACTGCCCTGTATACGCTGAGCGCTCAAGCTCGCCGCTTCGCTCACATTCCGGGAATCTCTGTAAAATACATTTGTACTCGCATGTATCCGTGTGAGCTGGCAGGCCCATTACCGTGTGACAAATTGGTGCAGACGGTGGCACACGGTGATGTTACACGGTGGGCCGTTTCCCGTCCGTTAAAATCGTTGCCGGGGACATTGCCGGCCATGCGCGTCCGGCAGGAAGTTTGACCATTCTCAAAACTCTTGCCGGGTGAGTAAAAGCGGCGGCAAACGGTGAGAGCCCGGTTTGAGGACGGTATACAGACGGCGCACCCGTTTCGCGCCCGTTCGCAGGCCGGTAATGGTAGGCGGCCACCTTACCGTCTAATAGAGTCCAAACAATCAAGAAAAAATGTCAACGGGCGCATTAATATTTTGTTGTGGCCACCGGGTCCATAACGTTATATACAGGGTCTATACCGGGTCCTCACCGGTCGGGTACCGGGCTCACCGTCCTCATACATTTCTAGCTTACCGTTCTTACCGGGTGCATAACACCTCTTCACCGGGTCCTCGATCCATACCGTTCTACGCCGGGTCTGTCCCGGGTTCTCACCGGCCTTGTCCCGGGATCACCGGCCTCATACAGTTCTAGCTTACCGTTCTCACCGTGTCCTACCGTGTGCATACCACCTCCATACCGGGTCCGTACCGGCCGAAACGTCTTGATTACATCATCAAACCGCCCTTTTCAAGCTGAGCGCTCAAAGCTCGCCGCTTCATTTGCATTCCGGAATTCGTACGACCAACATCTATAATACTCTCTTAATGTAAAAGAGCTAAACCTCACTCTTTCGAGAGCTTTGGAGGGACGGCTCTTCTAAGAAGTGAAGTTCACTCTTTTCAGAGATTTGTCACTCTTTTAAGAGTGATTTCCACTCTTTTCAGAGTGATTTTAACTCTTTTTAGAGTGAAAATCGCTCTTTTAAGAGTGAACTTCACTCTAAAAAAAGAGCTGTCCCTCCTAGAGCTCTCAAAAGAGTGAGTTTTAGCTCTTTTACATTAAGAGAGTTGCAACATGCCTGCTGAGAGTCCGTTCCGCGAACGGTTACCAGGCTGCATGCGGCCATTCGCAGTCCGTCGCTAAGATGGTCGACGTCCATCACCGTCCACCACTTATCTGGTGTTTAGGTCACTTATCTGGGGTTTTGGATCATAAAACCCGGATAAACGCCTTATCTGGGGTTTAGGATCGTAAACCCCGGATAAGTCGACTTATCTGTGGTTTGGGTCACTTATCTGGGGTTTAGGGTAGTAAACCCCGGATAAGTCAACTTATCTGGGGTTTAGGTCACTTATCTGGGGTTAAGGATCGTAAACCCCGGATAAGGCCCACCTTATCTGGGGTTTAGGTCACTTATCTGGGGTTTAGGCGGAAATGACACACTTATGCTTATGCGGGCCTTATCCAGGATTTACGATCCTAAACCCCAGATAAGTGACTTAAACCCCAGATAAGGCGACTTATCCGGAGTTTAGGATCGTAAACCCCGGATAAGTCGTCTTATCTGGGGTTTAGGTCACTTATCTGGGGTTTAGGACCGTACACGCCGGATAAGTCGACTTATCTAAGGTTTAGGTCACTTATCTGGGGTTTAGGATCGTAAACCCCGGATGAGTCGCCGTATCTGGGGTTTAGGTCACTTATCTGGGGTTTAGGATCGTAAACTGCGGATAAGGCCCGCCTTATCTGGGGTTTAGGATCGTAAACCCCGGATAAGTCGACTTATCTGTGGTTTGGGTCACTTATCTGGGGTTTAGGGTAGTAAACCCCGGATAAGTCAACTTATCTGGGGTTTAGGTCACTTATCTGGGGTTAAGGATCGTAAACCCCGGATAAGGCCCACCTTATCTGGGGTTTAGGTCACTTATCTGGGGTTTAGGCGGAAATGACACACTTATGCTTATGCGGGCCTTATCCAGGATTTACGATCCTAAACCCCAGATAAGTGACTTAAACCCCAGATAAGGCGACTTATCCGGAGTTTAGGATCGTAAACCCCGGATAAGTCGTCTTATCTGGGGTTTAGGTCACTTATCTGGGGTTTAGGACCGTACACGCCGGATAAGTCGACTTATCTAAGGTTTAGGTCACTTATCTGGGGTTTAGGATCGTAAACCCCGGATGAGTCGCCGTATCTGGGGTTTAGGTCACTTATCTGGGGTTTAGGATCGTAAACTGCGGATAAGGCCCGCCTTATCTGGGGTTTAGGATCGTAAACCCCGGATAAGTCGACTTATCTGGGGTTTAGGTCACTTATCTGGAGTTTAGGCGGAAATGACACACTTAATTATGCTTCCATAGGTATTATATAATAGTCGTTCTTTGCTTCCACCACCCTTGTTTTACACTTATATATAACGCGTTATATTAGTCGCAGTAACATGTGTCTCAGGACCTATAGTACTGAGTCACAGAACGTTACTATGATGTGACTTCGGTATTTAAGCTTTGACGAGCCCAAAATCTACAAAGTACAATTTCTGCGACTCCTAGCATCTTCCAAAATCATTCTTACTCACCCACAATGACATGACTGTATAGCTAAGAATCATAGAATTTGTTTGAACTTAATAGTAATTTAAATCCACTTTTCAGACACTAGCTTCTCGTTCGTAAATGCTGAAATCTTGCGCATGCGTCTTTCAAAGTAAACAATCATGACGTATGGGGTGTGCGAAATTCTGAAAGCATGACCAGCGATTTCGTTGCACGTCGAGAAATTGATTTTTCACCCAAGTTAATCAATATTGATGAGATTGTAAGATAATCTTATCTTTATTCATTGGAAATAGTAGACTCTCTCCCGTTGAATAATATTAGTAATTTTAACCATTGTATTGAATTATGAATATTTACTATGTAAAATACGGAATGCCTCAATCAATGCATTAATCACCCACGATGTGCCCAATACCGCCTGTAGGTGTTTGTTTGTAAATACGCCTTCACGTGGACGACCCCTGACCTTGTAATTTCATCCTTCCGGTTTGGCTATGGACTTAGATTTAATTCGAACGAATTTGGCGTGTGGAATATTCTCTCCGAAATACAACATTTTTGAACGATTATATTCATTTTAAATGGTATGCACATCAAGTTATGAGTCTAAAGCATTGATATCACCTTGAACACCGTTTGGAAATCAAATACTTTGGTTTTTACACCGTTGCAAAAATCTCATTTATTAACTCCGTGTATCACTTATTGGTAACGTTCTAGGACTTAAGAATCAGTAGTTGATAAAGTCCAGGTGTTAATGATAGATGAGATTCGCAGGTCCTATGTTACTAGGACTAGAGTTTGAATTACATGTGGTGGACGGAGTAGCATTCCAAGTAGAGGGTCCAAAGTAACGCTTTGACCGTCTGGAGATAAGAGTTGTGTGGTCAACCAGGAGGCGAAAATTGTTAGTTTGGCGGGTGTTGTGACTGTAAAAACTGCTGATGCGTGAAAAACAATCATTGCAAACTGATGAAAGTGCATTTGTAGTGTATTTAAACATGAAAAGTGATGTTTAGAAAGTGTTAATGTCGTTAAAGGTTAAGTGCAGGTGTTTCTTAAAAAGTGGATTAGTGTGCGCTCTGTATTTAGCCAAGGAAATGGTTCGAATTGCTCTTTACCGGAGAATCTTAAGAGAATGAAGACGAAACGAGCAATAATTTCCCCAGAAAATATTACAGTATGACAGCTGAGGCAAAATGAGTGAGTTGTAGAGTGTCTTGAGTGTGTTAATAGGAAGGAAGTGTTTGAGTTCATTTAAAACGCCTACTGGTCGAGCAACCTTGACACGATACGAACGTTGTTGACATGAGCAGTCCACTTTAGCTTGCTGTCTATTGTGGTACCAAGAAATTTCATGGTGTCCACTTGGAGAATAGGCTGGTCATCGATGAGAATGTTAATATTATGATGTTTGTGTTTGCCGCGTGAAAATTCAGAAGTTAGTGTTGGGATATTGCTCAGCACTATACTATTATATTAATAAAGTATCGCCCAAGACGAGAGCCGAGCAGTTCCTATGATGGCGGATAAAACTGAATACTACGTCTTTGAGACTCTTTTCTACTATCGAAACATGGTGTCAGAGTGGATATAGCTACTCCGTCCGTTTTGATGTGATTCTCGTCGCCGTGGATCATCTTATAATTTAAAGGCAGTAAAATAAAGTAAAATTTCTGATTTTTCCTCATGCCGGACGTTAAAAATAGCCTATGTACCACTTCGTCGTTTGCCGAGTTGAGACCTATTAGCCGATGATTGCGAAAAGTGTTGGACTACGGGCTGTTCATACCTAATTGCCTACGGCTGTTTGTATCGCGAAGTGACTCACAAAATGTAAACAAAACCGGCGATTACCTGCTGTTTCCGATAGAGAAACAACATCATCATCATAACATCGTCATTCTGACTGTTTCCACTAGAGAAACTAAATGAACATGTTCAAACCTAATTTTTCCGATAGAGAAACTTCAAAAACTAAATTTTGTTTTCGATGATGAAGCTATCCCTTTTGTTTCCGATAGAGAAACAACATCATAAGGATTTTATAAATCAGACTGTTTCCAGTGGGGAAACACCTACCTGATTGTTTCCAAATAGAGAAACATTATCATGAGGTTTTTATAAATCTGACTGTTTCCAGTAGAGAAACACCCTACCTGATTGTTTACGATGGAGAAACAACATTAAAACCTGACTACAGTATAGAAACGACCAAGGCTACGGCATACCTGATCGTTTCCAATGAAGAAAATACATACATATAGGCCTACATCATGTATAAACCTGATTGTTTCCGATAGAAACTACTACATGTATAAACCTGACTGTTTCCAGTGGAGAAACTACACTTTGTTTCCGGTGATAAACAACATCATGAATATTCTAACCTAAGGCTGTTTCCAGTAGAGAAACGAGCCTACCTGACTGTTTCCAATGGAGAAACTGCATGTTTATATCTTACTGTTTCCAGTAGAGAAACTACCTGACTGTTTCCAATGGAGAAACTGCATGTTCATATCTTACTGTTTCCAGTAGAGAAACTACCTGACTGTTTCCAATGGAGAAACTACATGCTCATATCTTACTGTTTCCAGTAGAGAAACTACCTGACTGTTTCCAATGGAGAAACTGCATGTTTATATCTTACTGTTTCCAGTAGAGAAACTACCTGACTGTTTCCAATGGAGAAACTGCATGTTCATATCTTACTGTTTCCAGTAGAGAAACTACCTGACTGTTTCCAATGGAGAAACTACATGCTCATATCTTACTGTTTCCAGTAGAGAAACTACCTGACTGTTTCCAATGGAGAAACTGCATGTTCATATCTTACTGTTTCCAGTAGAGAAACTACCTGACTGTTTCCAATGGAGAAACTGCATGTTTATATCTTACTGTTTCCAGTAGAGAAACTACCTGACTGTTTCCAATGGAGAAACTGCATGTTTATATCTGACTGTTTCCAGTAGAGAAACTACCTGACTGTTTCCAATGGAGAAACTGCATGTTCATATCTTACTGTTTCCAGTAGAGAAACTACCTGACTGTTTCCAATGGAGAAACTGCATGTTTATATCTTACTGTTTCCAGTAGAGAAACTACCTGACTGTTTCCAATGGAGAAACTGCATGTTTATATCTTACTGTTTCCAGTAGAGAAACTACCTGACTGTTTCCAATGGAGAAACTACATGTTTATATCTTACTGTTTCCAGTAGAGAAACTACCTGACTGTTTCCAATGGAGAAACTGCATGTTTATATCTTACTGTTTCCAGTAGAGAAACTACCTGACTGTTTCCAATGGAGAAACTGCATGTTTATATCTTACTGTTTCCAGTAGAGAAACTACCTGACTGTTTCCAATGGAGAAACTGCATGTTCATATCTTACTGTTTCCAGTAGAGAAACTACCTGACTGTTTCCAATGGAGAAACTGCATGTTCATATCTTACTGTTTCCAGTAGAGAGCCTACCTGACTGTTTCCAATTGAGAAACTGCATGTTCATATCTTACTGTTTCCAGTAGAGAAACTACCTGACTGTTTCCAATGGAGAAACTGCATGTTTATATCTTTTTTTTACTGTTTCCAGTAGAGAAACTACCTGACTGTTTCCAATGGAGAAACTGCATGTTCATATCTTACTGTTTCCAGTAGAGAAACTACCTGACTGTTTCCAATGGAGAAACTGCATGTTTATATCTTACTGTTTCCAGTAGAGAAACTACCTGACTGTTTCCAATGGAGAAACTGCATGTTCATATCTTACTGTTTCCAGTAGAGAAACTACCTGACTGTTTCCAATGGAGAAACTGCATGTTTATATCTTACTGTTTCCAGTAGAGAAACTACCTGACTGTTTCCAATGGAGAAACTGCATGTTCATATCTTACTGTTTCCAGTAGAGAAACTACCTGACTGTTTCCAATGGAGAAACTGCATGTTTATATCTTACTGTTTCCAGTGGAGAAACTACCTGACTGTTTCCAATGGAGAAACTGCATGTTTATATCTTACTGTTTCCAGTAGAGAAACTACCTGACTGTTTCCAATGGAGAAACTGCATGTTCATATCTTACTGTTTCCAGTAGAGAAACTACCTGACTGTTTCCAATGGAGAAACTGCATGTTCATATCTTACTGTTTCCAGTAGAGAAACTACCTGACTGTTTCCAATGGAGAAACTACATGCTCATATCTTACTGTTTCCAGTAGAGAAACTACCTGACTGTTTCCAATGGAGAAACTACATGCTCATATCTTACTGTTTCCAGTAGAGAAACTACCTGACTGTTTCCAATGGAGAAACTGCATGTTTATATCTTACTGTTTCCAGTAGAGAAACTACCTGACTGTTTCCAATGGAGAAACTGCATGTTTATATCTTACTGTTTCCAGTAGAGAAACTACCTGACTGTTTCCAATGGAGAAACTGCATGTTCATATCTTACTGTTTCCAGTAGAGAGCCTACCTGACTGTTTCCAATTGAGAAACTGCATGTTCATATCTTACTGTTTCCAGTAGAAAACTACCTGACTGTTTCCAATGGAGAAACTACATGATCATGTTCATATCATGTACAGCGAAGATGCAGAACTGCAACAATGGCATATAATCCTATTCGCTGTTTTAAGATTCTGAAAGAAAAAATCGGACATTTCTATTTTCTAAACCTCATTCATTGAGTAAATATAATGTCCTATGCTGTGCCCTGTGTTTTCAATACCATATAAATAATAAAAGGGACCAGGGTGTATGTTAACCGGTATCGCATCGCAGTTTGCGCCACAATCAAGCACAACTGCGACGCACATTTGTACATGCATAGCAAACTTGCTACACAACATTTTGGACTCGGGACACTATTATTTCCTTCCGAAGTTCCGATTGATTTTAACTTACTATTATTAGTGATGTAAATGGTCCATTTCACGCCATTTAATCACATAGTATTCCGTATTTGGATATGTTTAAATTGATAAACTCACTACATTCGTCGAGTTTATACTCGCCATATGACACGTTCTAGACTGATTGTTTACAAATTACATCATACATTAACACTTCGTAACCACACGAGAATTCCCATTACATGTACAGCTCAGATGAACATGTACGCAATTTATTATGCCGTAAACTTCGACCTGACTTTCGACCCGGGCCTGACCATTTTCCAATATAGGGGTGAGAGAGAGGGGCGAGTAATCGTATAGTTAATAATGAATGGTTTTAATTATTGTTTGCTTCTGAACGGGTCAGCGGACAGCTAATTAGTGAAATTATCTGCAATATATATTGTAAATATTTGATTTCATCAGTCTTCTTCCTATTCTAGAAAACAAATTACTCGGAAATCGAAAATGTTTACAATTGTACCAAAGCTCACCCCCTGTTTTTAAATCGACTTAATAATAATTATATCAAAAGTTTCTGGCCGTACCGCGGCACACTTGACTTGGGGATTTGACAGTTCTCTCAGGGATCTGATCTGGGCACGAAAATTGAAACTCATTTAATCAATCTTGCACCTAACCTTACATAGACGTATGTAAAATGGTTGTACTAATTGAAAATAGATTTAACGGATCAATAGCAAATTGGAATTTAAAAAATTAAACAAAACTGCTATGCACAATTTGTAAATTGCTATACAAAAAATTAATTGCATAGCAGTTTTGCTACACACAATAAAAACCTTAACATACACCCTGAAAGGGACACTTATATTGTATGCCCAAAAATCTTTCCAGTTGCTACAAAAAGAAGGATGGTGCACAGTAAATTAAACATGAATTAGGCTGGCCGTTCCAGTGGAGAAACGAGCCCCTATTGTTTCCAATGGAGAAACTACAGTAAGAATAAAAATGAATTCATTTTGGCATATTTCATAATAACAGTTTGGTTTCAAGTTATTGACCAAAATGAGCCAAATCTACATACAATAACAACTCTTTGCTAATGACACTTTTATGTTTTAAGAACTGGTAAAAGGAGGTGTCCCGCAAGCACAATATTGTGCAACATATGTTAGAAAAATAAATGTCGAGCCCAAATCGCGTAGTTATATAGACCAAAACATCATACTAATCTTAAAAACGGATAAAATCTGCCATCACTCAACATGCGACATTTAAAATTCGCGGCGATCGAAAGCCCCGGTGTCGATGACGTCATGATTATTGGTGCTCAAATTTGCGCATGTGCATTGTATAACTATGACTGTATCGACACACGGGACTTTCGATCGCCGCGAATTTTAAAAATTGCATGTTGAGAGATGGCACTGTGTATTCGTTTGTATGATAAGGGGAGACGTCAAAACTCGACCGCCCGTTGACTGCCGGTTACGGGCGGTTCCGCCCGGTTCTTTCAGGTCAAATGTTTTACTGGTATATGAATATTCGCGCATGCAACACTGAACAACCGCCGGTTGACTTAATGCTGTAATCTGACCAATTTACACTATCAATCTGTTACTTTGCGGTCATAATAGCTCTCTCTATAATCGTTCTATAAAAAAACAACATTCATAGACTTTCGGTATTGATTTTAAAAAGTTAATTGAGCTATAAACAGATTGAAAAAGCCAACCCCAGCGAAAATCAATAGCTGTATTGTACTGGTGTCAACTGAGACTTTTAAGTCTTAAAAGAGCCCATTACTTCAAGATGTTATTGCTCACGTGTGTGACGAGGCACTTTCAACCGGTCGTGATCACCAGAGTGTTACTATTTGACCTCATTATGTGTGTATATTATAACAGACGACACGTTTTGTGAGAACCGAACGGAACCGGCCGTAACCGGCGGTTGCCGGGCGGTCGAGTTTTGACGTGATCCCTAAGTATGATGTTTTGTTCTATATAATTACGCAATATGGGCTCGATAATTATTTTCCTAACATATAATGCACAATGTTGTGCTTGCGGGACACCTCCTTAGATAACAAATATTGAGATTGTCAACATCATGAATGGACTATAAAATGACTATAAATAAATCCAGCATAAATAACATCATTTGCTGTTCCTTCCAAAAGAGAAAGGATGTTGGGATATTGCTCAGCACTATCCTATTATATTAATAAAGTATCGCCCAAGACGAGAGTCGAGCAGTTCCTATGATGGCGGATATAACTGAATACTATACGTCTTTGAGACTCCTTATTTATATCTATAAATGAGTCTTTTCTACTATCGAAACAGTTAGTTTTAAAAATATTTAGGGACAGTTTATTTTAGACAGTTCGTTGTTAGTGATGTTTTGAAGTTCGTGGAGATCTGTGTGTGAAAGAAATACGTTTGTGTCATCTGAAACGTGATGTATAGGCCTAAAGAGCGGTGCGGTAATGTCTTTAATGTAGAGTAGAAATAGGAGAGGACCGAGGATGGAACCTTTTGGAACCCACCATGTTAGTTGCTGAAGCGATGATTTCGTGGAGTGGATGTAAACAAACTGATGTCTATCTGTGAGGTAGTGTCTGAATCATTCGAGAGCATTGCTTCTTATACCATCAAGACTTCGCCCAAGAATAGTTCGTGACTTTTTACATTTTAGATTACAATCGTGAAGGTTTCAATTTTTTAATAAAACAAAATCTAAAGACCTATGGCGAAAATCTGGTCAAAATATTCACATTTGAAGCTGCGAGTGCGATCCAAGATTTGTTAGGGAATTTAGTACCTCTGCACGCTGGCCCGCGGAAGGGTATGGTGGTCTGTACCCTCATATTCATTTTGGAAACGACCGGTCGTGGCCAGTTGACTTCAATTCAACTCTAAAGATCGGTTGCTCATGACGTAATGAACACCGTACTTGTTCAACCAATGCAATGGGGGTGGGGGGGGGGGGGGGGGGGGGGGGGTGGGTGGGGGGGGGGGTATTTTGCCTCGAAATTAGCATAACCAATCAGCAGCCATTATCTAGGTTGTCGTCTGCGTGACCCGTAAATAACTGCGACTACCGGCGATTTAGTAGCTCGATGCGACCAATGAGGACCAAAGGTCGCACCGAGATACTTTTGAGCTAGCGAGTACTAGTGTCGCGACCTGTTGCGACCAGCGACCAGCGAACGGCTAGTATGATTAGAGCATTAGGCGTCAGATTTACAATACAGAGGTCCCGGGTTCAATTCCCCGTCCGGTCAAGTTAAGGTAAGTTCATCTAAAAATCTTTAATGCCATGTAAAAATAAATTGCGATTAAACACATGACACATAAAATTAACATATGACACATACAATTAACATATAACACATGAAATATGTTCTTGTTTTTTTATATCCGAAATTATACACAAGCCTCATTAAATAACAGGTAAAATGTTTATTCACAACACATACACACATCTGTAAAATAACGTCAAAAACTGTTAAAATATCATCACTGCTAATATTGCATTTTAACGGTATTATGCTGGCAGCTGGGACTCCTGTATTCTACCGACGGTTTATTTTCTTCAAAACTTATAAATTAGCGGGAAATTATACCGTAACAAGACTAGGTAGCCTACGCCTTAATAGAGCTGGTCGGATGTTTGAATGTTAAAAAATATTTTTGTCTTGTAATATGGCAGAATATAATTATGTAATTTGAAAAGTTGTGTTATGGTACTAATTTTTTTTAACTGGAAAATATGATTGACTTTATTTGTTCACACAAAGTTACTAACAAATATGCTATTCTTACAAGTTTTGAAAAGGTAAAAAAAATCATTTTCGTTTGGAAAACATAATGGGCCTCTTTTGACTATAGTAAGTACATGTAGTATACAGTATTTACTATTTTTACTCTGGGGAGACTAATCCAGGAAACGAAATACTATAATGAAACGGAACACCGTCTTCGCCATGTATTCTAGCCCGTGCAATCAGGCCTGTGCCAGCCTGTACACACTATAAAAGCATGGAGAAATAAGCTTATTAAAAAGTTAGCGTTATTTTTGGAGTTTGGTGTTGAAACTTTAACTGATGGTCAAACACATGTATATAAATATGAAATTTAGGATCATTTGATTATATATTGTTGTTGTTATGAACCAAGAAAGTTACCGAGATTCGTGTCGAACATGATTTTAGGCGAAGTGTTGTGGACAATATTGACTGATTATAGATCGCGTAATTCAACTTTATAATCTCTTCTTTTTTTGTTCCCATAGTATTCCTTAGTTACATTTAACAGTCAGGCAACTTATTATGGTCTTCAAATAGTCACAATCTGTGTATTTTGTGTGTAAATGTGATTTGTAAACTAAATTGTCCCGATATTTTGTATGACCAAGAGGTGGGGTTCTATATTCAACACCACTCCACGTCGGTAATGAATATTAAGCCAAACGTCAGCTCTTTCAACACAGAATTGCCGTGACAGTGCAAGATGAATTTTATGACGTATGCCTGATTAAATATTCATCACCGGCGTGGGGTGGTATTGAATAGAGAACCCCTCAAGGGTTGGGCTAATTGCGCGCCAAATCAGCGACCATAGGCAACATGGAACGTAAAGGCCGTGAGTGAGTGAGGGAGTCAGTCACTCACGGATGTGACTATAGGTTGATCGTGTACGACTATAGGCTGATCGTGCATGTACGACTAGCAAAAAACGGTGCTTTTTTGTACACAGTCAGTTCACTTTGCAACTCGCTTTTCTGTAGAGCTTTCTCATATGCCTTCCATGTTTGAGCTGTCCTAATTGCAAAGTCTGCTTGCCACTTACAAGAAATACATATATAATAGATAACAATAACACAAAAGCAAAAAATAAACTATACATAATACAACATCAGCAAGAGGAATCACAGGAATAAATGAGTTTGAGGCTGCGTTTGAATGCATCAACAGTGGGTGACAAGCGAATTGATTGTGGGGCATAATTCTGTTATACCCTACACACCAACATCGGTAGTATGCGTCGTTCTTAAAAATCATGCACTATGAATACCTCTGTGAAGGGTATAACAGAATTACTACGATTGTGGCAACTTGTTCCAGAGGGTTGGGCCAGAGACTCCGAAAGATCCATCGCCAATCTGTCTTTTACATTTATTGGGAATAATAAGATGGGTCATGTCAAGGTTGAAGCGCAGACCCCCATGTTCTCGTAAAAGGTGATTGATTTCAGTGAAACCAGAACCTGAGGAACCAGGAGCCACTTTCTTATAACAGTCAGACAGTGGCGCGAGTTGAACGATTCTTTTGTAAACCGGGAGCCCGTTAAGAGCCATTTCTAAAATGTGATACTGTCATTCATTGTCTATGTAAAGAAAGCGCGCAATTAAACACATTGAGAGATTGCCGAGAAAATGAAATTTGGAAAAAAGGAATGGTTTCAATAGAAAAGGTACATGAACCATGAAGAGCATATTGATTTATGGAAAAAACGGTTGAATAATTGAAATTTGGTTGAAGCAAGTTATGTGGTGAGTGATGCTGATAATTTCGATGTGATTTACATCGAAATGACCAAATCGTAAAATGTTACACGATAGACGGCGAATTAGGGTAAACGGTTTCAGATGGTAGTTAGTATAAATATGCCTAAGTATTACATAGGCTTACACTGCAAAAACTGTGGTGTTAAATTTAACACCAGTACGGATTCACTATAGGACCACACCACCTGGTGTTAAAATGACACCATCACTAGTGTTACAACGTTGGTGTTAAATAAAACACCACTGATGGGTGTTACAATATGACAACACCAGTAACAATTTTACACCTTCTGGTGTTAAAATATTATTTTTACACCTTCTGGTGTTAAAATATTAATGTTAGATAAGTTGAAGTACTTTAACAATAAAATACTTGCAAATAACATATTTCACTGTTCAACAGTTCAAATTTATTAAACGTTTTTGTGAATTAATGTTCTTACTTGCCATTTAATTATGGAATGGTGCATGTTGCAGATCGAATCACTAGATCAAATGTATAAATATACAATCCAAAGTGTTAAAAAACCAATATAAATAACCCACCCCCGTGCGCATGTGTGGAATAGTGACACCCATGGGAGTTATTCTTACACCAAGTTTAACACAAGAAATTTAACACCATGAGAAGTGTTACATCAGTTATTCCTATGGTGTTGACCTAACACCAACATAAATACCAGGAGCGTAACACCGGCTCAGTGTTGCAGTTTAACACCGGAGTTTTTGCAGTGTAGATGCAAAAAACTGATTTCGATTTTTTTTTGGATACATATCTCTCAGTGCCCCTTTAGACGTAGTTTGGACCTGTCACGGGGGTGCCGCTACATCCCAGAAGAGCCCAACGGCACCAGCCCAAAATCACTCTTAGTTACTACTTCGGCGGACTGGTTGCGCAGCTTTTGTCATTAGGATACAAGGCCCGCTTAGCAGCGCTATAAATTGGTGCCCTAAAAACCGTCACAAAATTTAAATATTCGCCTTCCACCAAAGCTGGTTGCTATATGACATAATTCTCGTGTGCAACCAACCGGCTGCAACATAATGGAAACTCACCCATGCAGTTAGCAAGTAGTACCGCTCATACGTGCCCCGAATTTAAATATGATTGCCTGGTTGTACACGCGCACTGGGCAATCACTTACACTTACACTTAAGGTTTGATGGAAAAATTAGTTTAGGCTGTTAGCCTTTACGATTCCATATCCTACTTTGTTCCAGTGTTTGTCAAGTCTATTTTTAAATGCATTCACTGTCTTGACGTTGACCACATCTGTAGGTAGCGCGTTCCATTGGTTGATTACTCTCATCGTGAAGAAGTATTTCCTGCAGTTGAGGTTCTTGACAAGTGCTGGCTTTTAGACTTTAGTTTGATGTCCTCTTGTGGCGTGGGTTGCTTGGGCCAATGTGAAGAAGTTTGATGGGTCTACTCTGTCGAGCTCTTTCAAAATCTATAATGTTTCGATGAGGTCCCCTCTGATTCTGCGCTTCTCAAGAGATATGATGCCTAGGCTTTTCATTCTGTTTTCATATGTTAGGTATCTCAGTTGTGGTACCATCTTAGTTGCTCTCCTTTGTATTCTTTCCATGGCTTTGATGTCCTTTCTAAAGTGTGGGCACCAGGCTTGGACGCAATATTCTAGGTGCGGTCGGACGTATGATTTGTAAAGCACTTTGAAGCTGTTGTTGTCAAAATATGTGAACGTCCTTTTCACTACACGTAGGCAGTTCATGGCTCTAACCGCTGCTTTCGCACACTGCTTGTTGGGTTTACAGTCCTGGGTAAACAGTACTCCTAAGTCCTTTTCTTCCATGGTTTCGTCTAGCTGTGTGTTGTATAGTTGGTAGCTGGCTCCGGTGTTATTGTGGCCCAGATGCATTATTTTACACTTCTTGGCGTTGAACCGTAACAACCATTTGTCTGACCAGGACTGGAGAAGATCAAGATCTTCTTGTAGTTTGAGTCTGTCTTCGTCGTCATTGATATTGCGGTATAACTTGGTGTCGTCTGCAAACATTAATATGTCCGAGCTTATGTTGTCTGGCAGGTCATTAATGAAGAGAACAAATAACAGTGGTCCTAGAACAGAGCCTTGAGGAACGCCGCTGAGAACGTCTGCTCATTCTGAGTCTGTGCCCCTGACACTCTCACTTTCTGTTTCCTGTTGGTAAGGAACTCTTCTATCCAGTGAAGTAGATTTCCTCCTATGCCATAAGCTTGTAGTTTATTTATAAGTCTTCTATGTGGTACTGTGTCGAATGCTTTCGCAAAGTCCTAGTAGATGATATCAATCCCGCTTCCTGCATCTAGTCCTGCTGTTATTCTCTCTAAACTGGTGAGGAGATTTGTGAGGCAAGATCTACCTTTCATGAAACCATGCTGCTTAGTTGATAATAAATCGTGTTTCTCAAGGAAGTTGATCATTTCATCCTTTACAAGTGATTCCAGCACTTTACATGGTACCGAGGTAAGACTGACCGGCCTGTAGTTCTCAGCCTTCATTCTTGAACCTTTTTTGAATATGGGCGTCACTCTTGCTTTCTTCCAGTCTTCAGGTAGCATTCCATCTTTCAGCGATGTTTTGAAGATGAGGTGGAGTGGTTCTGAAAGCTCTTCTGCACACTCTCTAAGGACATTTGGATGAACACCGTCCATGCCTGGTGATTTATCGGGTTTGAGTTCCCGTAACTTCTTGGCTACATCTTCTGTTGTAAAATTTGTTTCTTCAATACGTTGGTCTCCTTTGGTCATTGTTTCAAGCGTGGGGGTTTCACCAGCTTCTTCCTTTGTGAATACAGACTTGAAGAAATGGCTGAGGATGTCTGCTGCTTCTTAATATGTGTCTGTCAGGTTTCCATCCTCGTTTTCAAGTTGGGAAATTCCAGATTTCACCTTCTGCTTGTCTCTCATGTACTTGTACAGTGGTTTTGGGTTGGTTTTGAAGTCCTTCAATCCTCTCATAGTAATTGATAACAATAGGTTAACCAGACCGAATTAATAGCGCTCCTAAGCGGACAATTTATGTCATGTTTGAATAGCAAAATAAAGTGTAATGTCACTTGCTGGGATAACACCTGTATCTATCGACCGTCCCATCCAAGCGAAGATGATTTAATTTGAGGATTAGAATCGAGACGAATGATAGACAAAGAGTTCATGCTAGACTCCAGCTTGGTAACTGATGTCCTTTGACGGATAAAAGCACTGAAACAGGTGGCCATGTTCTCCCTGCTTTTTCGTCTCCTTGCCGATAGCAATCGCGGCAGTTTGTTATCATGCTCGGTATTTGCATTCCTGACAGTGATTGTTCTCAGTGAGCATAGTGAGGCACGGTGTCGACTTTGAGCATACTGAGGTCTCATTTCCGATGAACGTTTACGCAATGTCGGCAGTCTAACTGCAGGTGGTGTTGGAACAGATTTATGACAAAGACCTATTTTCCCGCCAAAACAGCCTGATGTCTCTTCGACACTCTTTCTCAGCGATGCTGGTGTGGTGACAGGTGGAAGCGTTATGTATTTACCCTTGCCGTCATCAGTTTGTTTTCGTCGTGCATCATATACCTCTGGAGATCTCGGATGCGAAGACACTATCTGTAGAGAAGGATAATTTTGACTGCTAGAAGTTATCTCGGCAGCAGCAAAAGCTCGTTCTCTCTGTTTCTCTAATATAGTGCGTGGTGTTTCCATTATATTAGATCTATCCATGTGATGAGTAGAATGTACAAAGGTCGTCGTATAAACGATCCAACTTGAAAGCTCATTAGGCGATATCAGCTAAGCGACGCATACAAATATGAGGTATATAGAGATGGATAGATACGCGGTAGAAACTAAGCAATAATCACGACGATTAACACTGATTGTGTTACATATCCATCCGTTAAGAATTGAAGAACTGACATGGTTGAGTTGAAGTCTGTTTCCTATTATGTATAGTATTCACAAGGTCACACAGCACGATAGCTTCAAAATAATATTTGAAAAAAGTTGATCAGGACTGATATTCGTAAACAAACTATTCTGTTTTTTCATTGGATTAGATATGAAGAATCCAATCACCTACAAAATATGACCTTGGTAATTAATTAGTTGAAGTCTTACTGTATCATTATGTGGTAAGACATTTAAACATACGTACATTATACGAGGGTCATTCAATAAGATCTACCTCCTCACTCATAACATCGCTAATATGAATGTCATGATTATAGCTCTGAATCATAGCTACACATTTATAGTAAATGCTAATTGATACCTATTTCACTTTTGTCATGATGCAATCAAAGCCAGAGAGAGATTTTGGACAACGGACACGGAAAATTACCCCAAAGATAAATACATGTTTTTTGTTTTCTCTCCGTATTGTATGATTAGGTATAACCGCCCGATTTAAATACTGAAAATAGAAAACAATGTATGATTTCTGAATGTAATGCTATATCATGTATAAATCAGATTGTAGGCAATATTAACCTTTGTAGCTTGCAAATAGTGTAATATCGACTCAAATGTATTGCTATGCCTTGAGCATACTGGAAAATTGCTATTCAGTCAAATGTTCGTTGTTACAAGTTTAGCCACAGTGATGCCTCGAATATTTAATCTTAACATGATAGTAACTTTATCAGTTTTCCTTATATGCAACATTTAGAATAGTTAATCAGGTAGTCAGTGATAGAAAAATATATCTTCGAGAGACTTGAAATATATCCATTTAGTCCTGTATAATGAAGATCTCTTAGTTCTTATGAAAAGCAAATATGACTTTTGCAGCGGTTCTCTAGAGTAGGGTTAACATTGATGGCTGTCCTGGTCTAATTAGAGGGCATTTTCCGCCAAGAAATCAGTCACTTGTATTGTTTGAAGTCTGTTCAAAAGATATTTGTAACTTAGAACGATTGTAATTGACCGATAGGTACATTTTGTATCTTAGAATGGGCCAAATGAATAGCACTTAGGAGACATTTGGCTGTTTTTTACCCGTTTCCGTCGCACTAAATGGAAGTTTGGTTATTACTGCATATCCAGGAAAGTCCAATGAGTATTTGACAGACCAATTTACTATGTTTTTGTAGCTGAGATTCAAAGCTTTCAATTGTTGAATATTTTATACGACTGGCTTGTATAATAGCAAAGTTATGAGGTAGGAGGTAGAACTTATTGAATGACCCTCGTATGTCTTATTATATATAGGTTTAGGTGATATAATAAGAATCCCCACATGTTTCTGCAAAATGTCAAGAAAACCTTCCAAGCCAATTAAAATTATCAATAAGTCAATATCAACCAAAAACAAAAACAAAAACACGAGGGTACTCAAAGAAATTGACTACTCCTCCGCAAACCAAGCTCGTAGGCATATTGCTTGAGATCATAGGCGTGCGCAGGATTTTTTTACCCGGGGGGCTTGAAAATAAATTTCATTGGTTCGCAACGCTATTCTCGGTAACGCGGACAGGGGGAGTCTGAGGGGGGATGTGCCCCCCCCCCCCCTTGGATTTTTTGTTTTTGTTTTGAATTTTCGAACCCATTTGGTGCGATTTGGTGTGTAATTTAATTTTGACCAATATTTTATTGAAAAGCCTTAACTTCATTTCCAATCAATATTGGCTTATTATCAATATCATTCAAATTGGATTTTTTCCCCATTAATTTTGAAAAAGCAAACAACACGGCGTAAGGGTTTGAAATTGCGATTAAATTAAAAAGGATTTGCGCGTAGCGCGAAAATATTGGTTATTTTTAAAAGAAAGGTTTAAGAAATCGTTCCTGAAGCCATGTTGGCAAGCTTGACTGATAATTCAACAGTGAAACTAATTTGCGCGTAGCAAATGTCTATTTTAACACAAAAAGTTCCAGAAAACGTTTCAGAAGTCATCTTGTTCCAATTGAATAACAAAGTATTATAAAAATAATAATTTGTAAAAATAAAGGTTTAGAAAAACGTTCTTGAATCGCACAAAAAATGTATATTTTAACACTAAAAAGGTTCAGAAAACGTTTATGAAGCCATCTTATTGAAATTGAAGAACACAAAGTAAAAAATAATTCCCGCGGAGCGCGAAAACATTGGCTATTGTAAAAATAAAGGTTTAGAAAAACGTTAACCTTGTTAAGCTTGAATAATAAATAATCAGTGAAACTAATACGCGCGTCTTGTTCAAATTGAATAACAAAATATTTAATAAAAATGGCTATTGTAAAAAGAAAGGTTAAAAAATCGTTCCTGAAACCATTTTGTTAAGCTTGAATAATAAAACATTCAAGCTAATTCGCGCGTAGCGGGCAAAAATGTGTTATTTTTACACTGAAATGGTCCTGTAAACGTTCCTGAAGCAATCTTGTTAAGCTTGAATAATAAAACATTGAGAAAAATTTGTGCAAAAACTGGTTATTTTAACACTAAAATGGTTCTGAAAAACGTTCATGAAGCCATTTTGGCTAAGCTTGAATAAAAAAAAATGAAACCAATTCGCTGAAAACGAGCAAAGATGTCTAGTTTACTAACTAAAATGGTCCAGAAAACGTTCCTGAAACATGTTTTTATAAAACTTGAATAAACATTGAAACCAATCGCGCGAAGCGCGCAAAAAATGGATATTTTAACACTTAAAAGCTCTAGAAAAACGTTCCTGAGCGTACAAACTATCATTTAGTTTAGTAGACAGGGGGGGGGGGGGGGGGGGGGGGGGGGGGGGGGGGGGGGGGGGGGGGAGGGGGGGGCGGGGCCTGCTGCTCCCCTGGATACGCCACTGTAACCCCCCACCGTGACAATGATGGGGGGGGGGGCACTTCCCCTTGCATTGTCTATGCTCGTTACCCCTCCTCCTTATCTTCCTTTCTATTTTTTACTCTTTAGCCAATGGGGGTTATGCCACTGGTGATTCAGAGGGCCAAGCTATTGGGTTTTAATTTGCCTGGATGACCTAAAACTCTCCTTGCTATCAAAATTTACTTTCGTTATAAAACACTCGCATGGTTCAGAGACGTAGACTTAAAGTGACAGACACTAATAAAAGCTCCCGGCTTCTCCTACCCCCCCCCACCCCCACTCCTCCTCCTCCCCTCCCTTCCTCCTCCCCCTTCCCCTCCCTTCCTCCTCCCTCCTTCTCTCCTCCCCTCCGCTCCCCTCTCCTCCCCTCCCCTCTTTTTTTTTTACCCTCTGGGGACCCGGGGGGCTTGAGCCCCCAAAGCCCCCCTGGGCACGCGCCTGGAGATTATTATCAAAATAGATCGTGTACGCAAGAAAACAAACAAGACGAAAACAACAACAACAAAACTAAAAAAGCAGGGTTGTATTGTTTGATTCAAGAGGTAAAGAGATACAGTTGGGATGAAAACCATGTCATCATTTTGGTCATTTAAAAATTGATATAGGCCTTACAAATTATATTTAAGCGTCACCATTTGTAGGTATTGATAAATGGTTTGCAAAACTTATCTACAGCTTTGTTCATCCGTTTGTTTTTCTGCTGGTGACTGTTGTATGCTGGCCCTTTGTCTTTTTGATAAGCTGTTTCTGTAGGCTTATCATAAACATTTGTTATGTATGGTAAAGTCGCCTATTTTCGGTCAGCGCCTATTTTCGGTCACCTGGCCCAAATCGTGTAATAAAAATGACTTCGTCGTTATAAACTGATGGATAAAAAACCCCTGCATAGTTGATGCCCGGTATTGCTTTTAAAATGGCGACGACCGATGCAATTACACGATTTTGACCAGTGACCGAAAATAGGCGCTGACCGAAAATAGGCGACCTTATTTGTATCTGCAATTTTCTCTTTGTATAGCGCTTTGAGTTTGAGAACTTGATGTGGGGCGCTCTATAATAATTTTGTATTATTACTATTGTAATAATGAAATTTCTTCCATATGCGACGAAATAACACCCCTGTATGCTGGTCCTTTGTCTTTTTGGGCGCCCGCATCGGCGGATATTATATTTATAGATGGAGGCTGCCATGTTTACTGATGGCAAAAACAACTAATTAAGTAATTTATAATTAATTATTGATTAATAAATACTTAATTATGATTCATTAATGAATTAATTAAGTATCAATAAATTAATTATCAATAATTAATTATCAAGTATTAATTAATCAATAAGTAATTAATCATATATTAATTATTAATACTTATCAATCATCAATTTATTATTGAGTAATTAATAATTAACTAATGATTAATGAATGATTAATGATTAATAAATAATAAATAATAAACTTTTTTTACTAACTTTTCAATTGCAATATTTAAGTTTGAGTCATAATAATGTGGCACTTTACTAGTTGGCTGCACCAATCTCTCACCAAAACCAATTACCTTTCCATTAGTACAATTTCAGGTCATTGTGTCAATACCGTGGTGAATGATGGGACTTATTATAAGTGCACAAAGACGGTGAGTGGTCCTTGCATGTTATGAGTATATCTGCTAAATTGTGAAAAGGTTGCGTATGGATAATTGGAAATAGTTATAATCAGCTTTTATGATTGGTTGACAGGTTTGTTTGTTAACTTGTATGGGTGAAATTGTCAACAAATGAAACCAAGGGTACTTGACGGTTTGGCTGGCCTTATTTAACACTATACCTAGAGAACCAAATGCAATATATCCATGATGTGACCTTGCTAGAAAATAAGTTGATCTCTGTAACGAGCGTGCTGAACTTGTACCAGTACAGGTTAGTTTCATTATCTAAAGTAGTAACAAACTCACTTCGCGAGAAAAAAGAGTGAAAACTCTTGTAAACCACTCCGAAAGAGTTAGATATGGGTTTTCAATTCCAAAACCACTACAAAAGAGTTAGAGTAAAATGCCACTCTTTTAAGGAGCTCACAGACAGTTAAGGGAGGTGTTAAACATTTTATGATGACATTTATCAAGCGCTGTAACTTTTGAACTAATAATGTATATAAAAGTAGTATATTTTTGTAAATGAAATGAGTCAGAGAATCCATTTTTGGTATCAAAATTCACTAAAAATGCTGATTTCTAAAAATGTTCACCCCAACATTTTCGGGGAACGTAAGAAAATCAGTTTTTGGTAAAAAATTGCACAAATATCATCTAAAGACATTTCTCTAAAGGATCGGGTTTTTTTTAACAAACACTTTTAGTTTTGATTATTGACCAATTTATGGGGGGGGGGGGGAGGCAATCGCCCTACCCCCTGCCCCCCTCTGACTACGCCATTGTCCGTCTATGACATATTATAAAATCACAACAAAATACGGTTTATTTATTTCAGAAATTATTTTAATTCTCAAATCTCAATAGTAGTCAAATCAGGTTTTTATATTGGCAACCTATACAAAAAGTTTCGTGATCAGATGGTAAATTATGCCATTTTATACAAAATCTATTAGATCTACATTAAATCATTTGAAATAAACAATTTGATTGTTTGTCGTGCATCCGTGAAAAAAAAGTTGCAGTAAATGACAATAATTTGGACTGAACTTACCTATACAGAGTGAATCAAAAAACATTGTGCACGATTTGAAACGGCAATTTGACCTTGATGCGTGCATTGAACAATAAAATATTTGTTATCTGTATAATACGTTATTAGTCTAGTTTATCCGCCCAAAAGATGAAATAAATCGGCTGATAAATAAGCAAACTGTGATAAGTTTTGTAAGCTGACTGCGTTTTCGCCATTTCAATGGATTTACAAACAGTAACTTAGTATTTCTATAAATGTCATTATAATCACTTT